>CM076578.1:1628096023-1628289987 GCA_034641835.2 Pinus albicaulis
TTACCTTCACCTTGTAGTATTTCCTATTTGATGAACAATCAAACTTGATCTCCTACTTGAAAATCATGATCAACCTGATGCATATCATGTCTTTCTTTGTACTTGGCTTGGATTTTCTCCACTTGTTCTTGTACCCTTTGATGCACTAGATGAATTTTTCAATGAAATTCTTGGTTGTGTCCACATAATTATGTCCATCTACTACAATATTTTTACCAAATATGAAATCCAAAGGAGACTTTGAAAAATATCCCCAACAAGCTTTTAATGAAGATACTTGTGTAGATAAATGCTTGGCATGATTGTAGGCATGCGGGATGTAATGCAAATTCTCATCCCAAAGTTTACTATGCTTACCAAAATATCCTCGACGGAGATGCACTATTTTTATGTTCACTACTTTTGTCTGGCCATTGGTTTGTGGATAAAATATTGTGCTCTTCTTCAAATTTGTATCACTGAGTACCCATAAAATTCACCAAAAATTCTTGATAAATTGAGAATCTCGATCCGAAATAATCGAAGTAGGTAACCCAAAATAAACTCATACATTTTGGAAGAACATATTTTCAGTCTATTCAGTTATAAATTGTTTCTTACATGGCCTCAACACACACATTTTGCTTTAAAAATCCACTACAACATATAAATAATCATGATGTTTCCTATACATTGGTAATCCCATAATAAAATCCATAGAAATAATTTCCCAAGGATGAGAATGGATAGGAACTGGAGTGTACAAACCCAATTTCCTATTGCTTGGATTTCTATTATTGCACATATAACATTCTTTAACATATCTTGATAGATTTTCATTCATGTGAGCCCAATAACAATACCTCTATAATTGAGGAATTGTTTTTCCTAGAACAAAGTGACCAACAATAAGAGAAGTGTAAGATTCCCTTATGATATTGACTCTTTCACCCTGTGCAATGCATAAATTTCCAAGATGATATAACAACTTGTTATGAACATGATAATCCAACTCTTCAACATAATTTCTTTCACTCAAAGTTGCATAAGCATCTTTAAAGTATTAATCTTGAGAATATTGTTCAATATAATTTCCATGCATGATTGAGTTATGCTTAAGAATAACATATGCATTAAAAATAGGCCTTGATAGCATATGTGGAGCTTTGTTGCATATACCTTTCTTATACCTGATTAGCAAATGAAATTGTTGTAGGAACCCCATCCATCTAAAATGTCTAGCTTGTTGTAGCTTGATTTGTGTTAGGTCCATATAATACTAGTATCTCCTCTTATTTTTATTGTTAATGTAGCCCCATTATTGTTATTTTTGTTCCCATGTAGTCCTTATATTGTTATTATTGTGTCCCATAGAAGCCCACTATTGTTATTTTTGTGTGCTTACATTATTATTGTTATGTCGTCTAGGATTATATTGTGACCCCTTGGACTCCTATATATAGAAAGGAGGTTTTGTCATTTGAATCATCCAAGAATTGTTCATTTATGAAATTTGAATAAGGTTTCCCCTTCGAAGATGCTTATTTATAATTCATTGATCTATATTTTCTTCTATTTTGAGAGTTAGTTTCATAACATTTGGTATCAGAGCTTTGGATTCTAGGGTTTCATTGCTGCAAAAAGGTCATCATGGAATTTTCACTATAATTTTTTTCCTACACAGTTTCAGAAGCTGAAAATTTTACCACGAGAAGCCAAAATCCTAAGTAACTTCATGTCAAATTTTATATATTGGTTCTCTATATTTTCAAATATACAATCTGAGGAAGTAAGGGTTTTTCAAGCTCCATATTTTCATCTCACACAGCTGACCGACGGAAAATAATCATAAATTTTGTTTCGATAATCGGATTGGAATTCTGTAAATAGTGGTCGCAAGTGCATGGACCATAATTTCTTGTATATAAATTTCAGGGCCAAAGGTAAAACCAGTGACACGCAGCACGTTGCACAAGTTCGCTCTACTGAACTAGTCCATAATTAGGTCATTGAGGAGATTCAGAATAACATTACCTTGAATAATCCAAATTAGTTATGACTTGTGGCATTGGAAAGAAGACTCATAGGGATACCACAGGACCGAATTTCAAATCTTGGAGATCCAAAATTACAAATTTACAACCATTTCAAGATCGAGCTCCTAAAATAAAATAAAAGGTGTGTATTTTTTTAGAACAAATTGCATAACTTTTGTTTGAGAAATCGATTGAAGTAATTAAAAAGGCATATTAAAGCATATATATATATCTGTATTTGGTTCTAAATTTCCTCCAAAAAAAATATCTACACCCATTAATCCCTCAGAAATCTCTACTATGGTGCATGAAGAGGAAGAATTGCAGCATGATATCTCAAAATTACAGGACCAAGTGCAAAAAATTTCGCTCTCACGTAGAAAAACCAAAAATGAACTAAAAGGTGACATGAATGGTTTAAAAGTAGACATGGAAGCTAATATGGTTTGAAGAATGGTATGGAATATAATATCTATGGTATAAAAAAAACATGGAATATTTGAAGAAATACATGGAAGGTTTGAAGGAGGGTTTGACAAAGTTTCTACAAGAAAACCTTCCTAATGGCGAAAATGTAGTAGAGGAAACTCATGATGAGAACAAAATAAATGTTATCATGATTTCATAGACTCTAACATTGGATTGAAGACCCACCATATTCCAAAAATCGATGTGAGTAATTTTGATGGCAAGGATCCTATAATTGGATACTAGAGATGGAGCAATATTTTGATCTCCATAAAATGAAAAACACACAAAAGGTACAAATTGCAACTTTATATTTAGAACCTAATACATTTTTATGGTATCGATGGCTTTTCTCTCATAAAAAAATTGTCACTTGGTCAATTTTTACGGAGGAAATGATAGCACATTATGAGGATACAAAGAGAAATTCCTTCTTTATCCAACTGATAAATCTCAAACAAAAGGGTTCAATGGTGAAGCACATTGAGGACTTCCAAAAAATTGAATATAAGAGTAACCGATATTCCAGAGGAGCACAAGATTGATTTTTTCATAGGGACTTTAAAGGATAACATCCAACATGAGGTTCACCTTTGGGAACCTGATTCATTGGAGAAGGAATTCAGGTTGGCAAGAAAAATTGAAAGAAAAATTATGGATAAAAGGAAACCTACCACTCACAACTATAAATATGGAAGTGTTGCTACGCCTAGACTTCCACAAACTACAAGGTTGACACCACAACAATTGGAGGAAAAACAAGAAAAGGGTCTTTTCTCCGGGTTTAATAGAAAATACACTAAAGGTAATAAGTGTGCTGAGAAGAAATTATTTTACATGGATTGTGAAGAGGAGGAATAAATGGAATGAGAAACTTCAAAAGAAGAGGATATACACTAGGAACCAACCTATATAAATAAGAAATGAATCTGGCCATATCTTGTAATGCATTGGCAAGAATTACCACTCCTCAAAATCTCAAGATAGAAGGACATATCAAGAAGAAAAATGTAATAGTGTTGATTGATTCAGGTAGTACCCATAATTTTATTCATTGTAAGGTAGCCAAGGAATTGAATTACTTCATATACCCAGCACCAGAGTGTCAAGTGATGGTTGCAAATGGAGGAACTATAAATTGCTCTGGAAAGTACCATAATATCAAGCTAAGCATGGAGTAATATGTATTTAATATTCCAATTTTGTCCATTCCAATGGGTGGTGTTGATGTTCTACTAGGTTTCCAATGGTTATAGCCTTTGGGGATGATAGCTTTTAATTTTCAAGAACTTTTCTTGAAATTTTTTTGGGAAGGATAGGAAGTTGAATTACAAGGTGTCACAGGGAATCTAGGAAAGATAATCAACTCTAATTTCATGAAAAATATTCTGAATAAATAAAAAATAGGCGTAATTTCACAATTATAATCACTAGAGGTTCAAAGGTCAAAATCATCTATTTCTCCATATCTCCAAAAAGTATTGGATAGCCATTCTGTGTTTGAGACTCCCAAAGGACTTCCACCTATTCATGATCATGATCATGTTATTCATTTGATTCCAGGAAGTGTTACTCCAAACATCAGGCCTTACATATATCCTTATGCCCAAAAGAGTGAGATTGAACGTATGGTTGCAGAAATGCTAGAGGTTGGTATAACTCAACCTAGTCAAAGTTCTTTCTCTACTCTAGTAGTTTTGGTGCACAAGAAGGATGGATCATGACGTATGTGTCTGGATTATAGGGAAATCAAAAATCTCACTATTAAATATAAATTTCCCATCCCTGCCATTGATGAATTATTAGATGAATTACATGGATCAATTTACTTCACCAAGCTACATCTTCATTCTGTGTATCATCAAATTAGAATGAATATTAAAGACATTATAAAAAACATCATTCAGAACTCATGAGGGTCATTATGAATTTTTTCCATGCCTTTTTTCCTTACTAATGCACCTTCCACATTTCAAGTTTGATGAATTCCATTTTCAAACCCTTCCTTAGAAAATTTTTGTTAGTACTTTTTGATGATATACTAATCTACAGCAAGTCTTGGAAGGATAATGTTCAACATATTTACAGGGTTCTCAAACTATTGGAGGAGAAACAGTTATATGAAAAAACCTCCAAATGTTTCTTTGGAGTACATGAGGTGGAATATTTGGCTCATATTGTATATCATGAGGGTGTTAAGGTACACCCTAACAAATTAAATCCATTAAGGAAACGAAAATCACTACAACCATAAGCATCTTCAAGGATTTCTAGGGTTAACAAGGTATTATCGCAAGTTTGTTAAGAATTGTGGGAGAATATCGGCACCTCTAACATAATTACTGAAGAAATATGCATTTTCTTGGACTCCAAAAGCAACTAAGGCCTTTTAACATCTTAAAGAGGCAATGTGCCAAGCACTGGTCTTAGCTACGCCATACTTAAAAAAAACCTTTATTTTGCAATGTGATACCTCAGAAAATGGAATTGGTGCAGTTTTAATGGAATAAGGGAGACCAATTTCTTTTGAAAGTCATACAATCAAAGGAAATTATTTACAAAAACCTATATATGAGAAGGAAATGTTGGAAATACTACATGCACTAAAACAATGGCGACCTTACCTAATGGGAATACACTTCAAGGTAAAAACAAATAATGATAGTCCTAAATACTTTTTGGAACAAAGGTTATCTTTAGAAGAGAAGTGAAAATGGGTAAAAAATATGTTGGGTTATGACTTTCAAATAATATACAAAAAAGGGAATCAAAATTTTGTTGCAGATGCACTCTCAAGAAAGGATGAGGATGTGGAAGAATTTCTTTGTGCCATTTCTATTATCGAACCTGAGTGGATAACCGAAGCAAGGGATGAATGGAAGAATGATGAAGAGGTGTGGACACTCATTAAAAATTTCTAGCATGATCCCACTACATCTAAAACATTTAGCTGTAAAAATGATCCATTATGGTACAAACATCGCTTATATGTTTGTAATAATTCCCAACTCAAACAAAATATTCTTTTTGAATTGCACACCTCTCCCTTAGGAGGGCACTCAGGATTTTTAAGAACTTACCACAGGGTCAAGAAGGAATTTTTTTTGGATGGCCTTAAATATGATATTCAAAATTTTGTGGCATAATGTTTGGTTTTCCAACAAAATAAAGTTGAGACAATTAAGACCTCGGGTCTATTAAAAACTTTATCCATTCCAAGTCAACGTTGGGAGAAAGTTTCAATGGATTTTATCACAAGTTTACCCAATTTTGAAGGAAAGACTTTCATCATGGTGGTAGTTGATAGACTTACCAATTATGCACACTTGTTTGCATTATATCATCCATTTAAAGCCATTATATTTTCTATTGCATTTATGGAAACAATTCAAAATATACATGGAAACCCAAATATTATTGTAAGTGACAAAGATCCAACTTTTACAGGAAATCTTTGGATAGAATTATTTTCTTGTTTTGGTACACAATTACCTCATAGCTCATCATATCATCCTCAATCTGATGGGAAAATTGAGATAGTGAAAAAAAGTTTGGAAGGATATCTTTGTTTCTTTTTATTTGAAAAAAAAAAACACGATGGGTCAAGCGGTTACCTCTGCCTGAATGGTGGTATAAAAATTCCTTCCATACTGCAGCAAAAATGACCCAATTTATAACACTTTATGGATATCATCCACCATCCATCACATCATATTTAAGAGAAAATTCTAAGGTTCAAGCAATGGAATATCACATTGAGCATCAACAACAAGTTCTCCAACTTTTAAAGGATAACCTCACCTTGGTGCAGAATCGAATGAAACAACATGCACATCAAAATCGCAGCGAAAGAAGTTTTCATGTAGGTTACTGGGTATTTTTACAGATACAACCATACAAACAAATACCCCTCGAGAAAGCTAGGAAGGATAATAAATTATCACTAAATTATTATGGTCCCTAAAATGTGTTGCAAAATATTGGAGCTATGGCATAAAAATTGGAGCTTCTTGCATCTTCCCGAGTGCACCCAATTTTTCATGTTTTATTCTTAAAGAATTTTATAGGTGACTAGTTCAAACAATATTGCCAGAACTTGATGAGGAAGGAAAAATCATATTGGAACCTGAAGCAGTCATGGAAATAAGAACTTGACAACTACTAAATCGGTCCATTTTAGAGTATCTCATCAAGTGGAAGAAGTTACCCGTTGAATATTCAACATGGGAAGATGATAATTTTATACAGAAGCTTGCAGAACTACTCAAGCATTGAGGACAACAATTTTTGAAGGAGAGGGGAATTATAGGTCCATATAATACTAGTATCTCCCCTTATTGGTATTGTTAGTGTATCCCCCTTATTATTATTATTGTGCCCATGTGGTCCCTATATTGTTATTATTATGCCCCATAGCATCCCACTATTGTTATTTTTGTGCCCTTACATTATTATTGTTATGTCGGCTAGGATTATAGTGTGACCCCTTGGACTCATATATATAGAAAGGAGGTTTTTTCATTTGAATCATCCAAGAATTGTTAATTTATGTAATGTAAATGAGGTTTCCCCCTCGCAGAGGCTTATTTATAAGTTGTTGATCGAATTTTTCTTCTATTTTGTGAGTTAGTTTCATAACAGTTTGCGATTGTAAATATTGCAAAGTTTGATGGTCAATATGAATAATCATTTCTTTACCCATCAAATAATGCTTTTATTTCTTCATGCTTTTTACCAAAGAATACAATTATTTATCATAATTTGGATAGTTAATTATTGTATTGGAAAGGTTTCAGAATGATAACATATTGGCTTACCATGTTGCATAAAAATAGCTCCCATAACATGTTTGCTTGTATTAGTTTGAATTTCAAATGGTTTCTTAAGATATGGAAGCACTACAATTGGTGATATACTAATTTTCTCTTTCAAATTTTTTAAGGATTTCTGCTACTTGTCTCCCCAGTAAAATACTTGTTTCACACTTTTCAAAGCATGCAATGGTGCTACAATGAACAAGAAGTTAGCGATAAATTTTCTCTAATATTGGGTTGCTCCCAAATAACTCCTAACTTTTGTTACATTGTTGGTTTTAGTCCAATTCACAATAACATCAACTTTGGAGAGATCAATATTCAATTCTCCACTCCTAAAAAATTACCCAAATAAACCAAAGAGGTTTTCCCAAATTCACATTTAGACATCTTCATATTCAACTTTTCCTTTTTCAAGAAATCTAGAACTTCTTTCAAATGCTTGAAATTCTCTTCATGAATCTTAATCAAAATTAGAATATCATCTAAGTATACTATGAAAAAATCATCAAGGAATGGTCACAATACAACATTCATAACTCTCATGAATGTGGCAGGTGCACTGCAAAGCCCAAACATTATAAATAACCATTCAAACAAACCTTGTTTTGTTTTGAAAGAAGTTTTCCAAATATTATCTTCAGCAATACTTATCTGATGATAATCGTTTCTCAAATATAACTTAGTAAAATAAAAAACTTCCTTTAATTGATCTAGTAAATTATCAATTTGACAAAGAGGATGGTGATTCTTTATTGTGATCTTGTTCAAAGCTCAGAAATCCACACACATGTGCCATGTACCAGAGTCTCTTCAGAACCAAAACAATATGAGACCCACAAGGATATGTACTAGGCCCGATGACCCCTTTGTCAAGAAACTCTTGAATTTGCTTCTTAATTTTTTCATTCTCTAAAACGGAAATTCTATACATGCTAATATTCAGAAGACGTGCATCTTGTTGCAAATGAATCTCATGTTGGATTCCTCTTTTTGGAGGTAACCTTTCAGGTTCTTAAAAAATATTGTCATAAGTGTTAACAAATTCAACCAATTCATGCTTGAGTTTATAATCACATCATGTGAAATCCTTAGATCCAGCAGTATCTTTATCTTTAATAATCAACAACACAAAATTATTACTAGCATGTACAGGCCTTTTCATCTGACCAACACCAACAAGAGATAAGTTCATATTCTTGCAATGTGCTATAATAATATACCCAAATTCATCTTTAAAAATATCATATTTGTTCTCATGATGATAGAATATGTATTTTCGGTCATATAAGTATGGAATCCCTAAAACAATTCCACAAATATCAAGTTATACAACATCAAGCTTTACCTCATCTATAAAATAAGAAGTGATGGAAAAATTGAGTTTACATTTTCTTGTCACTCGTAATTTAGCATCACATACCCAACCCAAAGAGTAAGGTTTTATATTAGGTGTAGTCTCTAAGTTAAGTTTCTTGACAATTGATTCAGATATCATATTGACTTTATATCCACTATCAAATAATGTATCAACCTTTGTAAGTTTTGTAATGACCCTGATATGGAAAATCTCAATTATTTCTTTATCATTTTGAGATTCAATAGGCTTAATAGAAGAACTAGTACTTCCATTAGAAGTTATACCTTTCATTCCCATGGTTGTGATTTTGGTTTCATCACTTGAATCAAATCCTATATCTTTTTGAGTTGTAGCAACAGTATTTTGTTTCCCCTTGTTATTGAACTTCTTTAGTGTTACTTCTAGATGTAATTTCCAATAGTGGTCTTCATCATTTCCATCTCTTGAAAAATGTTTACAGGTAAGTTTCTCTCCATATTTCTTGACAGTAGTATTATTTTTTCCTTTTCCTTTAAACTTTCCCTTTCCTTTGATTCCATATTTAAAAGGTTTCCTGTTGGAATCTTGAGGAGCATTCTTGCCTCTTAATTCTAAATGAGTTTTATGAACACATACTTAATCTAGATTGGTGGGATTAAACATAAGTATAGCATGTCTCAAATAACTATGTAATCTGCCTATATACTTAAGGAGAGTATCTTGTGAAGTCAAATCAACACCTAATATTAAAGATCTTCTTCTAAATTCTTGTGTGTAAATTTGGACACACTAACCTTTAGCTATTCTAAAATTTTCCAATCCATGATGTTTTTTGAATCTAAGATAATGGACAAATTTCCTTCTAAAAGCACCTATAAAATAATTCCCAAAAGAGATAATTTCACCACTTTTCTTCAAATATTATCAAGTTCTAGCTTCCCACCATATGAGAGTTTCGCCTTCCAAGCGAAGAGAAGTAAGTTGGATCTTTGGGACATCATCATCAATCTTTTGAATCATGCAATATACTTCAATTTGACGAACCCAATTATCCAACCTTTTTTCATTTACTTCCCCATTGTACATAGGCAATTCAACTTGACATGAAGCTTAATCGAAGGAGACTTAGCATGTCATTTTGGAGATGGAGGAGGAGTAGGTATAAATGATGAAGGAGGTTAAGGAGGTGAGGATGGAGGTGGAGGAGGACATGGAGGTGGAGGCTTGCTCCCATTACCACCATTACCTTTTGGTTGATTATAACTTTCTCCTTGAAACCTTTTTGTTCTCTGATTGTACAACACTCTCACCATCTCAGTCATAGCATAGAAATCCTTTCTAAATGCTCTCTCATCCTCAGAAATCAACTCTGGTCATTTTCCTTCTTCATATGCCATGACTTGTGGAGTTTGTGGCATCCTTGAGATAATTTGAGGGTTTGGTTATTTATGTTATGCTTCTCCTCTTATAAATTTATACCTTGTAAGCATTCAAAAAAAACTTGAAAATTCTGAAAAACCTTCACAAAAACCATGCTCTTATACAAAAATGGTTTGAAATTAAAAATCAAGGTTTCATGAAATGTTTTACAAGCTAGATTTTATTTTAGGAAATGGATTTTGATTTCAAAAGAACACAAAATAAAGTAAATTATGCATCTTTTAAACTATTAAAATGGAAAATAAGTAGCATCACAACACAACAAATTGATGGTAGAGATCACCCCTCTCGGGATACATCTCCGGGTCCAGCTTCCAATAGTGGTATTTTTAATTATATGCTCAAATGTTTAGATGAATCAACATATAAGTCTCATATTGCAAAAATAGCATTTTCGTTGTGTCCTGAATGCCCAAAACCCATTGTGTAGGCTCTTATTGGGCCCTAAAAGGCTAAAAAATGGCCAAGATAGACCTCCTTCTCCAAACTACCTGTAAATTCTCTACAAAACTCGCCCCCTCTGCAAAACGAGAAACAATATACTTTTATGGAATGTTGGTAAGGTAGTGAAATTGAAACCCAAAGGTCTCGGATTTGATTTTCTCTTATCAGTGGGATTGGTGTTATTTTGTTTAAATAATAAATAAATAAAAATTATTTGTTATGGGTAGGAGCCCCTTATCCCATTTCTCCACTCTCTACCTGGTCATGTGGAAATACCTATGACCGAGGGTATCAGGCCATAGGTCATGTGCCTCCCTGTCCCTGCATCTCAGTCATGTGTTAATGATAATACCTAGGCCTGGGGCACAGGTAGGGTACCACATGTCTTTCCCCTCCAAATTTTTCATCAGTGGTCACATAATGGTAATGAAACATAAGGTTGGTCCGGTCAAGCGCACACATCGGCCCAACACCCTCCCTCAACTGTGGAAATGCACCACTTTAAATATAAATGTACCACCCATATATAACAAGAACCACCCGTGGCCTAGCGATTAGGTGATCAGTTGGTATGTTAGTGGTCGGTAATTTGATTGCACCAGAGGCTTGTCGATCCATTAAAAAAAAAACCCTCATCCAAAGTTCCATGTGGTGCCTTGGGATTGGGCCATGTTTCACTCTATGATTGTCACTTCCCTCAAAGCTTTGAAACAATAATGATGCACCAAGTGTCGCCATATGACTGGTCCACGTGTTGAATTCTAATTGGCTCCTGTATTTCCCGATCAGAAAATGACATCATCTTATTGACTACCATATGGCATCCATACACTGCCCTATCAACCCTACAAATTGAATATTAAGTTGTTTGCCAAAAAATTTAGAAAACGATAAATTCCTCATACCGTGTTTGATTGAGGTGATTCAAGCATCATTGGAATTAGAACGATGAGATCTACATTTTGTCACTAATTTCAGGAGATTTTGAACACTTTCATTTTGAGCATATTTTTGATCCCCTAGATCACAACTCCCTTGGTAAATAAAATATACCTAGAACTAGTCAAATATGTTTTGACTTGGAAGCTAAATGCTCCTACATAAGATTCCCAAGCACTAAAAAAAAAATAAAAAAATCCCATAATCATAAGTTCTTTTGTTGAAGTCCTCCTAGACCCAAAATTTTATGTTATAGTTGTATATTTTCTCTGCTACATTGATGGCGTTCTGTTAAATCCACTTCTCCAAACTTCCACAGATTATGTTGTTGTTTTCCATTTTCTTTGTTGATGTAAAGTTATTCAGTCATTTGCACTTCCTTGCTAGTTGTTCTTATTTTACTGTAGCATTTTCTCTTGGGTGTTCTCCTCATCAACATCCACAATCCATCATTTTCCTTATCTAGGTTTTACCTTGGCTTGATTTTATTTTTTTTGTTCACAATTTCTTGCATATTATCCTCTGGTATAAGATTTATAAGACAATTAGTCAACTCTAGTTTACATACCTCCTTTACAACCTAGTGGTCATATTTTGCAGTCTTCTCCTCATTTCCTTTGAAGACAATTTCCTCTTATTCCACTTCTTATTTTTCATGTTGAATATGAAATATTTGGCTTATTATCATTTCCTCTAAATTGGGTGAAAATGTGAAGTTGGATTACAGTTTTTTCCATTTTTTGAGAAAAAAAAATACATCATTTTTATAAGTTTTTCAACTTTCAGCAAGCCAAATTAATTTTTATATTTAGAATTTCATTTTACAATAAAAAGAAAACTTGTCAGAAATTTTATAAGCTTTCTATTGCTTATTTTTTAGAATTTTTTGTTCACATTTGATATGTAAACTTAGAAATTGTTTGACTGTGTTCTTTAAAAATCAAGGGATTCATACAAAGCCATGTTTTTTGGCCCCAATGTATTCTTTTTTAACCTTGCATTTTTGAAAAAACATACGTGTTGCAACAATCTAGACAAACGTTACTTCGGTATGGCTATATTTATGACACCAACAGATGCACATCAGAATTAATAGAATTTTTTGAATTGAACCAATATGAAAAAACTGCAGATTTTGAAGATGTTTAACATAGCACCATTTTTCTCAACATATTAGTTAAAAAATAAAAAATAAAAACTACCCATTAGAAAAGACAGAAAAACGTAATGCGCCATAAATTTTCCATATTTTTTCACAAATTATTTTGGAAGATACAAAATTTTGATTTCATTGAATCATAATGACCTTTAGAATTTTATTTCACACATTTTACTTGAAAAATAGTTAAAATTAGAAAATATCTATGAAATTCCATAAAATGTATATCTACTAAAAGTATATTTAATTATGCAAATATTTGTATTGGTTCCGGAAGTAAATTCAACATATTTGATTGAATTTAACCATTCTGAACTTGGAGAAAGGTGAATAGAGTCAAGTTGTTGCAGATTTTTAGGTTTTTGACTGAAAAACATTTTCTGCTAAAAACTATATATATATATAATTTTCGATCAAATTACTTTGTTCCTCAAATGAACGTCAAAATTAATGGAAAAAAAAAATTTGCTAAAAATTTAAAAAAGTTCGACTGAAAAAGTTATCCATATTTTTTGTCGGATGCAAAATTGAAATGATGTGACCCTCCGATATAACTATTTCAAACGAACAGTATAAATAAACTAGGATGAAATGTCATTTTCACACTCACATTCTCCGTGTGCAGATTTTGAATACCAAAATTCTTTAAATCTAATTTTTGGACAGAAAAAAGAAATTGGTTGGATTTTTAAAGTGATTTTTTTGGGTTGAATTTTTAAAGTGAGTTTTTTGCGCTGAATTTTGAAAGTGAATTTTTTAGGCTAAACTTTGAAAGTGAATTTTTCTAGTTGGATTTTGAAAGTGAGTTCTTTTGGATGGATTTTGAAAGTGACTTTTTTGGGCTTGATTTTAAAAATCCACATCAATTGGATTATCACGGGGAATCAAAGAAATTGAAAGAGAAAATACGATCGAATTAGATACATTAAGGCTTGTAGAGAATACTCAAGAAACTATTACAAAAGAAAGGATGAATAACGGTTAAATATTGAAAGGGAAAATCAATATGAACAAGAAGTTGAACTAGGTATGTAAATGTAGATATTAAAATGATATTTAAAATTTAATAGTGTACTATGGAATTTAATCTTTATTTGATGAACTAATTTGAAAAATATTTTCAATGTAAACAGAGAGAAATTTTCCTCATAACATTGATGATGATATTGGAAGTATTGAAAAACAAAGTGAAGAATAAAATGAGCCAGTGATTGATGATGTTGTTGAATATTTTGAAAGAGATTCAAGTGAAGAAGTTTAACCACCCTTAGGTATGTATAAATATGTCATGTCATATTGAAATTATACATATTTATTAGTTTTAATTACATGAACTCTATTTTTTAATTTAAATATTTTATGTATACTTATACTCACTTACATGAAATTATCATATGTACAAATGAAATCAATATCAATGATGAGATGTTAGAAAATGTTGACACTGGCACATATGGATATAAAAAAAGTATGACCATGTTATATGATATCGTGTTAAGCTCATTATTAAGAATTTCTTCAAAGATGAAAATGTGACAGTTCAAGCTCAAATTTTGAGAGGCTCTTAACTTCGAAGAACTTAAAAGAAGTTGCAACATTATGCATTTTAAAATCAACAAAAGATAAAAAGGTGAAGGAAAATGTGATTCAAAACATAAATTGTGCTCTAAAATCAATTGGAAGATCTAGAAATAAAATTGATATAGATGCGCGTAGAGAAATACAAATGGTAGTTGTTTCATCAAGTACTAAATAAAATTGTTTGGTAAAATCTATGGAAAAATCATTAGGGACCTCGTGAAAAACATTGCACAAGAAAAGGAAATTTGGATTGCAAATATATGAAAATGATGAGCTTGCTTGTTGGACAGTTATTTGTAGGAAACCATACAAAGATAGACTTGGAGAAGATGTTAAGAAAATAATACATGAATATTGGATGAAAAATTCAAGCGTTTCCCCAAAATTAAGGGATTTGATGTAGTGAAGAATGGAAAGAAATTAGTATGAAGAACATGCAAAACATATCTTGGACACCAATCAGATAGAGTTTTTCAATAATTTCATTAAAGAGAATCGTGGAATTATTGTCTCAAACAGTAATTTTTTTTGCAACAAAAACCATGGGATGTTAAACCTATCATTGTACACGACACTTATTATTGCCGTTATCATGTGGAATTTCAATTATATTATGACACCTTATTTAATTTTGGTAAGACATTTTGGAAAAATACACCTCCTCCTTCCACTATCCATGATTTCATATCTGAAATTTTATGTGGAAAAGAAGCTCATGAATTATTTTACCAAAGGAAATGTGTTTGTGGTAAAAAATGTGATCATTGTGTAAATTTGACTTTGTTTCATGACAAATATTCTATTGATATTAATGATCAACCACTGTCCAACATACAAGTGAAATGGAATAGATATGAATATATCCATACTTCGATTAGTTTAAGTAGTAGTACAAGTGTTAGAAGGATTGATTTACAAGAAGAATAATTTTTTGTGATAGATTTTTTGAAGAAGCTTGAGACAGAAATTTATAAATACACCAATCATTCTCATAGAGCTTGATGGTAGGACCTACAATTCAAAAAATATCATGAAATATTTCCACCAAGGACCATTTTTTCGATAGTTGATTTTGCAGAAAATTACATATTTTTTGCACAAAATGAAATACAGAGTGAATATTATCATTTTGACAAAGTCTCTATGCTTATCTATGTTCTATATAGACATGTTGATCAAAATTTTGATCATATAGAAAGCACTAGTGAGAATCGACATGTTATTAAAGAATATCGTTTTTATATTAGCAATGATCCTAGACATGATACACATTTTGTACAACATTTCTTTGATAAGATTTATGGCTCATTGAAATGTCATGGAATATAATTCAATGAACATTGGATATGGTTAGATGGATGTGTAGGTCAATTCAAACCTTCATGATCATTCTTTTAGTTATTGTTATCACCAAAATTTGGTCGTCTAACCATTTACAATTAGATGGAAAGTAGTACACCATGTAAGACCAATTTTACCATAGTAAAATTGCTTTCACTATAAGAAATAATTTAATAACCCATATTTTATTAAGTTATTTCTGGTTAAAACAAGAAACCCCATGAGGTATAATTAAATAAATCTTTATTTATTTGATTTTCCTCTAGGAATAATTAATTAAACCACTGTTTAAATAATATTCTTGGTCATATTTAACCCAATTATGAGAAATAATTAGATAAATCATTATTTTTCTTATTTTTCTCTAGGAATAATTAATTAAATCATTATTTAGTTATTATTCCTTGTTAAATTTGACTAAATCACCTAGAAATAATTAAACAAATCATTATTTATTAATTATTCCTTAACCACATTCTTGAAATGATAATCCAATCATTTATATATTTATTATTTCTAAATAAATGTATTTAACCAATTTAAATATTTTTTCCCTCCAAAAAAATATAATAAACTATTTCAAGTGGTTAGATCTAGATCTTGGCTAATAATATTTTATCATTCGCCATTATCGAGGATAACTTAAATAGGAGGATTTTCCATTCATTATTCACTTTGATCACTTTCATTCTCACGCTTTCATCATTCTCATTACTACTACTATTTCTTTTTCTTCTTGAGCTCCCATAGAGTTCAACACATTTTGGGTTTTCTTTACCATTGAGAGAGAGAAACTTTTGGATCTGAAGCATTGAGTACAACAAATAACCCATCCCATTGGGGGGGACTGGTAACACTATTATTTTTTCCCTTCCCGGGTGTTATAATATATTCAAAATTCTTTAAATATTGTCTTGTTTGTTGGATGCATGGGTAAATTCTTATTTATTTTCACTGTTTAACTAGTTTTACTACATAGATCTATTTTTTTGCAGCATTTTTTTAACTATAGATTGCATATATAAAGAATTTAAGCAACTATTTCTGTTGTTAGGGTTGTTTGTCACACACAGCTAAAGTGAGATCCTTTCGTACACCTATGTTAAGAATTTAAGCTAACAAATGGCAACTTCGTTGTTGTAATTTAAATTCCTGCGTGACCAGCAGCTTCAGTAACTAGGGTTTTTCTTCAACTATTTTCAGCCTCTTGATGTTTTTTTTTTAACTTTAATGTCTTAAATCAGTAAAAATTCTAACTCTTGGTTGTTTTTGGGTGTTTTCCACAAGTAACAGGTATCAGACACGCTAGAGGCGACAATTTTTCCGTAACCTGCCACCCAAAGATACAGGAACAGGAACTCATAGTTTTTGAGCCAAAAACTATGATTTCTTCCTGAACTCATATTTGTTTTCCCAGAAACTGCGATTTGACAGCCTACAAGTCAGTACCTGAGAGTTAGAACATTTTTCTGAATTTTTTTTGTGTCTGTCAGGGTTTGTGAAGAGAACTATTTTTGGTATTCTGACCTCTGTCTCATCCCTTCTTTGGCCAAGATATGCTCATTTTGTCTCCTTGAAGTCGAACCAAGCCCCCTATAGTTTTAGTATGCTTCCACCTTTCTAGGAAGGGTTTATCTAAGTAGGTAGTCTAAGATATGCAGTGTTTTTAGCCATTGTTTCAGGGTCTGATCTATCCTTCTTCCAGATCCTTTTTGATCGGTTATTTTTCCATCCAAATCACCCTCCTTAGTTTTTTTTGGTCTTTCCCTTAGGTTTCCCTTGTTTCCCCTATAGTTTTAACCTTTCGCCTTCCCTTTTGCAACAATTTTCCCCTCCTATCTCTTGTTTTTTTTGCGTCATTTCCATCAGATCTAAGTCATTAGATCCTTGTCCCTTCGACCTTAGATATTTTTTCCATCTTGTGTGTTTTGAGTCAATTTCACCCGCATTTTAGATTAGTTGTTTGGGAAGCCTTATTTTGGGTTGAATTTATGCATATGTAGTTGCTTATTTTACTATATTTTGAGTTTTGTTTACAATACTTCAACATTTTATTTTATTTTCATTATATAACTATCTGGGCTTAGTTAAAATTAAAACATGGCTTGCACACACTCACATCTAAATAGAAGAACGCTTGGTTTACACTGCCAAGCCAAGACAAAAACATCGTAATTAATTGATCTACCTCATAGAGAATTTATTTATCACTCTTCAACCTTTCTATGTCATATGTGACTTGCCATCATTACACCCCCAAGGCATTTATCTCGGAGACTCCAATGCCTTCACCCCCAGTTTCCGTTAGGAAGACTTACTCCACTATGTAGGGTATGAGTTAGTCCTCTGTCGAGTCCCCATACAGACTCTGATCCTAGTTCATTGGGTTATTCCTATGATTTTGAACCTGGTTCCCTTCACCCTCATACTGTCATCATGTCAAGCGCTAATGCAAGTGCAATTCCTCAAGATAGTGGTGCCCCCAGCCCTAATTTTGGAGCCGCTACTAGCGGAACTACTACTAGAACTGTTCCAGCTACTCCTTTTCTACCTTTCATGGCAGGTTTAAGCCTTCTCAGTTTTAGCTAGTTAATCAACGACCCTATACTCCAAGATCCACATTGGCCTGTTATGATAACTAAGCTTCCTTTCGACATCCCTAAGTTTGAAGGATACACTGGAGAGGACCCTACTAATCACATTCGCTCCTTTCACATGTGGTGTTTGCCCAATTCCATTACCGATGACTCCATTCGCCTTCGATTGTTCCAACGTACGCTCACTGGAGAAGCTGCAAAGTGGTATGTTGACCAGACTTTTGCACCCCATTCCACTTTTGCGACTCTTGCTAAAGAATTTCTATCCTACTTCCAGTTACCTCTCTGCTATGATACTGGTACCGATTTGTTGACCGCATTCCATCAAAATTCTGTCACCCGCCTTTCTGACCATGTCCAAGAATGGCATAAAAGGAGGAGCTTGTGTCGAGCTCCTACATTCAACAACTGTTTCTATATGGATTGGTTTCTTAGAACGCATTTTCCTTCCATTGGTAAAGATTCTGCGTCTCACTTTCCTCAGATAGAGGAATAATCTCTCCAAGTTTTGTTAAAATATGACTTGATCTACACCAAGTCTAGTTTTGTTTATATCATTTTACTGAATCTTCCTAGACCCGGTGGTACCAACGCACCAGGGGAATCTCACACCGTCGATGGTATTGTTGGATCTCTTTCACATACGTACACTCATCCTTCATTTTAAAACCAACATTAAACATTACTGGAATTTCTTTGAGATTGGTCATGGAAAAGGAGAACATGATGGTGCATGGGCACGTATAAAACAAGAACTTCGAAGATTTCAAATGGACCACTCTACAAACTGACTTGTCTCAGTTGAAAAATTTGTTCAATGGTGCATTTCTTCACTAATCCATGAGATTAACCCATCATGGGAGGTACATAGGTATGAAAATATACCTTATCTTATATATATTTTTAATATATGATAATTTTTTTATATATATAATTTTAAACATTTATAAATTATATAGTTTAAATAATTAATCCATGATTATATTTGATATATAAATTTTATTTTAAATAACATATTTAAATTCTTGTTTGAATTTACAATAGATTTTTTGGGTATATTGGAGTCTAATATGTAGATAGATCGATTACATATGAAGCTGAAACAATAAAAAGGACTCAAAAATTGCATTCAATTAAAACAAAACAATATCAAAATGTGTTTGCATTTAATAGAAGAAAACAATCGTGTTTTTGTCCTGTTTTTATAAAGGACACACAATTCAATGATGTTTGTGAAAAAAATATATATGTGAAAGGTTGGAAACATATAGAACTTAATACAAAGGGGAAATTTTCACTTGCAAGCTTTGAATATATGGAATGAGAGGAGACTATAGTGTCATCTAAAGGTGTTCAAGTTTATGATCTTGTTAGAAAAGGTAACATTGCAATTGATTTCAAAGGATATATATGTGTATGTGTGTGTGTGTGTGTGTTTGTGTTTTATTTTTTAAAATGATTGTGTATAATTATCTAGATAATAGTTAAAATATATATCTAAATAGATAATAAAATCAATTACATGTTGATAATTAATTCTTGTTAATTATGATTTTTGTTGTAGTTGCACCCATTAACAACATATAAAATGTCAAGTATTATTTGATACAATGCACTGAACTAAAGATGAAGTTATTAGAGTACTATGATGATAACGGTTTTATATATGAAATAGAGACTATTATACTGAAAGGATATTTTTTTCAAGAAAATTATCAAACCAAGAGTCATGTTTACTTTCCAGAATATCAATTTGATGTCATAAGCTATCAATATAGTCACTTGGTGTGTGCAGTCCACATAAATTTGATAGAATTTCAATCAAGATAAAAATTGAAAGTTAAAAAATGGAGAATTTCAAAAGCTGACCATGAATGGACCATTGAGGATGGAATTCCATTAGAAATTTCTTAATGGAACTTCCCAACAATATCTTCTCCTTGTATTCATATTTGAGAAAGATTTCAAGTAAGTTGTTAGTCTTTCTTTTTATTCACCCTCAATTTGTCCATTCTAGTTAGTACTAAGTATTACAAAAAAAATTTCATTAATATGATGGTTGTGTTGTTAAGTTTTAAAAAGAAATTCAAATCTCCCAAATACTAGCAAATCACAATTTTTTTATTTGTTGTTAATTATACACCTATCATGTTTGCACTGCATTTTTCTTTTTGACGTCATCATTTTATCTTTTCAAATATTTTTATTTCTATATTAGTAACATTATTTAATTTATTAAAATCACATTACCATCAAAAATGCATTATTGTAAAAAAAATGCATTTTATTGTGTTTTTCCTATACATGCAATGCATACAAAACCTATTAAAATTAACAATGCATGCTCCACACATAGTATTTGATATTTGAAATTTTCATTTACTTTAATGCAAATTTTGAGATTAATGGAACTTCAGTTGATTCAACATTGCAATTTTTAATTCTCAATCTCTAATCTTTCCCAAATGTCTTGAAAAATACAATTTAGTATCTGAAAGTAGACTTTAAGACAAAGACAGTAATTTGGAATGTACGTTTTATTTAATGCAATTTTATAGTATATTTGCATTGAAAAACTTTATATTAAAAGTTAAGTATCAACCCACATCCATAGTAGCTCTTCTAGACAAGATGATGACATTAGGGTATTCCGACACATAGGAAATAGATAATAATAACTTATTCTAGTGTAGAGTTAGGTAAAGTGTGTTTCTTTACTATGTACATTTGTAACTTATAATCTGACAGACACGATTTGTAGTGATCCGACGGTTATCTCTCTCCTCAGTATTAACAACACTTGATATGTGGCTTAACACCTGATTGGTCCATGATCTCTATTTAAAGAGTATGGAGGGTCATTTTTTTTGTAACTGTTTATGAGAGAAACATATGTAACTTTTCTTTTTATATTAATAAATTTCTTGAAGTGGCAGTGTTGGCTCAAGTCATGGACTGTTTCCCTCTTCAAGGGTTTTAACCATGTGATAATACTGGTGTACTAATTTTTGAAATTTTTATGAGCGGTGACCTTTGGTTTTTTATATACAAACTTACCCTGTAAATTCCTTCATGGTATCAAAGCTATTTTGAGGGCCTCATCCATTGTTGATCCAAATCCAAAGTTAGTTTGACTACATGCGACTGTTGTTTTCTATATCTATTATTTATGAACATTTTCAGGCCTAAAGAACTGCTCTGTTGTGTCTGGAGCATCTGTTATAGTGAGGAACGCCTTTTGTTTCATGCGAAAAGTTTTCTGGTTTCCCAAGTTATGTCAATTTAGATCTGGAGGTATAAAGTACTCGTTTTGCAGTTATATTTGTTAATAGTTTTGCTTCTTTCGATTCCCTCTGTTTATTTTGATTTTCAGGTTTTATTTATTTTCTGGATCTATACCCTCTTCTCTGTGTATTCTCTTTGCTCTACACTGTGTGCAATCTCGGCAAATCAGAAATAGGAAGAAGGGATTTTTTTTTGCTATGGATGCTCTTTCCCCATGTCTTTGTGCAATCTTGGGAAATCAGAAATATTGAAAAAATAGATATTTTCCGGTAAGGCCAACCGAAAATCTAAAATTTTGTCGTAAGGCTTACATTTCATTTTTTTTTTTTGGTTTTTTGTGTTTTAAAAAAACCCCCTTCCTCCTTCCAAACAATTACAAAATCCTTTTACTATCTCACTTGGTGAGGAGTTAGCTTATGAGAATAGAGGTCTTGGGTTCAAGTCTCTTTCTCAAGCTTCTTTTTGTAAAACGTTTTTGTTAAAGGGGAGGGATTTTTTTTTTAAGTTGAAATTCATCATCAAATTTCAAACCGTTCCTATAACTATTCGGCATCTACAACTCAGCTTTTTCAAAAGGCATAAATTCTTCATCCATAAGCTATTTCTCAAGCTTTTTTTGTTTTTAATCAGCCTAATTTTTCAAGGTCTTTCCATTGGAGTAGTTAGTTTCAACTTTTCTCAGCTTCAAGTTTTTTTTTTTTTTAAATGGGTGCATGCCCGATTATTCTTAACAACACCAATTATTCACAATGGCTACCTCACATGGTAGATATACTTAGAAGTAAAGGGATTTATAGAATAGCCACAGGAAAAGAAACTAAACCTTCTGATGATGATAAAGTCGCTAAATAGGAAAATAAACAAGATCAAGCATGAGGGTTGATAGGAATGTCCATTGATCAAGATCTTTGATTTCATATCCTTGACATTGACACCCCTCATGAAGCCCTGGAAAAGCTAAATACTGTCTTTGGCATTCAAAATAAAATCAGGGCCCACTAGCTTGAAAATGAGTTGCTTACTTTGGACCCTAATAATTTCTCCTCTATTGAATATTTTTTGTCCAAATTCAAGACCCTTAGACTTATTTTAGAAGGTTGTAAGGTCAAAAAGGAAGATGGTAGCCTCATATATTGAATTCTTGCTAAGCCTGGCCTTGCATACTCTATATTTGTTTCCACCTTCCATTCCACTAGAGAAGCCATCATTTCTTCAGGAACCACCTACAGGAACCCCTCTTTTGATGCCTTTTGTGATTCTTTGATAAGAGAACAAGAAAAACACTTACACCTTAGTCTTATCACTTCTAGAAATGCTTCTAAGAAAGCCTTAGCATCCCAACAACAATCATATCAAAATAAACCCAAGAAGCAGTATGCTAAAAAGTATGGTCTGAAACTAAACAAGGGTCCTAAGCAATTTCAGCTGCAAACTAAAAAAGCAACTCACCAAAATGAGAAGGAAAATAAAAACAAAGGGAAGAAAACAGATAGACATTGCAACTTTTGTAATCATGATGACCATATAGAGTCCAAATGTTTTAAGAAGATCGAATCCTTAGAAGCAGCAATGAAGAAGCACAACAACAATTTGGAGCACTCTTGACCTTCATCTTCAGGAATGGCACTTTCTGCTTGTGGTTGTCAAGCATCAAGATCTAGTTATGCACTAAATGTATCTTCTTCTTCTCATTCTCATGAGTGGCTCATTTATTCTATATATTCTTACCACATGGCCAAAAATCAATCCATGTTTTCTTCTTAAATGATTGTAACACCAAACATATTTATGTTGGTGATGATAGATCTCTTAGCATTGTAGGATCTGGAACCATTCATCTAGATAATGGTTAGTTTAATGATGTACTATGTGTTCCTACCTTGTCATGCAACCTTCTCTCTGTTTATTAGATAAATCATTCAGGTGAAGGGAAAATAGTATAATTCTCACCTCATGATGTTGTAATCAAGGACCTCAAATATCCTAGACATATTTTAGCTACTGGCATTGTTGATGATTCCACAAGGTTGTATAAGTTTGAAAACTTTGGGTCACCCTGTCTTCCCTCCATTTTTGTTGCTCATAATGATGATGTGAGCAAACTTTGGCATGAGCGATTTGGTCACTTAAACTATCACTCTCTTCAAAATCTATGTAAAGAAAATATGGTGACGGGTCTTCCTATGGTATCTTTCTGAGATGGTGATTGCTCTGGATGTGTACTCGGAAAACATCATCGAGATATTTTTGACAAACATGCCTCTTGGCATGCTTCAGCCCCATTGTAGCTTGTGCATAGTGATTTATGTGGTCCACTTTCTGTTGTTTCTTTCTCTAGTTGCAAGTAATTCTTAACTTTTATTGATGACTTTTCCAGATGCACTTGGGTATACTTATCAAAACTCAAGAGTGAAGTTTTTAACATGTTCTTGGCCTGTAAGGCCTTTGTTGAGAAAAAATTTGGACATCCAATTCTTAAGTTAAGATTAGAAAATGAAGTATTTATCAATTTTTGCACTGAGCTTGGCATTCAATTGCAACATACTACTCCATATACTCCACAACAAAATGGTGTGTCTGAAAGGAAGAATCGCACCTTAAAAGAAATGGTTAATTATATGCTTCAATCTAAAGGACTTAGTCTCAATTTTTGGGAAGAAGAAATTAACTATGCAAATTATATAGTAAATCGCACTCCTACTAAGGTTTTAAAGAATATAACTCCAGAAGAAGCTTGGAGCTCAATAAAACCAAATGTAAGTCACTTTCGTATTTTTGGAAGTGATGCTTGGGCCCATATTCCAGATGCGAAACATAAAGCCTTAGAACCTAAGAGTGAAAAATGCAATTTTGTTGGATATTTTGAATATGTCAAAGGTTATAGACTTCTTCAACCAAAATCCAAAAATATAATCATTATAAGAGATGTAAAATTTGATGAAAATATATCGGCCTACGAGCCTAGTTCGGCGGGTGTGCCACCTTTGGCCTGCGAGCCTAATTCGACATATGTGCCACCTCTCTCTCTCTCTTCTATTTTTAATAGCATTCCTTCTATTTTAGATGATGAAAGTGAAGATGACTATCCTCCTCCACCTCTTGAAGTTATTACTTTTACTCCACAGCTTCCAATATGGGTCCGCTCTACTCAGGATGGAGTAGGTTCTCTTGCAGGTGACCTTGTCGATCAACGATGTACACATTCTCAGTTTGAAAGAGCCTCTTCCTTATTGGCTCAAGTTCCAGAAAATCCTGATCCAGAAACCTTTGAATAAGCCTCCGGTCATCCATATTGGGATGAAGCTATGAATAAAGAATATCATTCCTTATTGGAAAATGATACTTGGGATCTTGCTCCTCTTCCAAAAGGAAGAAAACTTGTCAAATGCATATGGGTTTACAAAACCAAGTTTGGACCAAATGGAAAGGTGGATAGACATAAATCTCATCTTATCGCTAAAGGATTTTCACAAGTTGAAGGCATTGACAATACTGAAACCTTCTCCCCTATTTCCAAAATGAATTATATCTGCCTTGTTCTTTCCCCTGCTTCCTCCTTTAAATGGGAATTCCATCAGATGGATGTCAAATCCACCTTCTTACATGGAGATTTGCATGAAGAAATATACATGGAACAACCCCCTGGCGTTATCCAAAACAACTCCATCTTTGTTTGTCACCTTAGGAAGTCTCTCTATGATATCAAACAAGATCCTCAAGCTTGGTATTCCAAAATGGATAGATTTCTATTACATAATGGCTTTTTTAGGTGTCATTCTGACAACACTGTCTACACCAAGAAAGTGGGTAATTCCTTCACCATCCTTGTTCTTTATGTTGATGGTCTTATCCTTAATAGTAGTGATCCAAACCATACAAACCATGTGAAGTCTAGCCTCAAAAATAAGTTTGAAATGATATACTTAGGACACTTTCATTATTTCCTTGGTCCACAAGTCTTGCAATCCAAAGAAGGCATTACCCTCTCTCAGTCCAAGTATGCATGTGATCTTCTACACCACTTTCACATGGAAGACTGTAAGCCAACTCCTTCTCCCTTTCAGTCTGGAGTCAGGCTTTCAGTCACTTGTACTACCCTTGAAGTTGATGCAACCTTATACCATCAAATTTTTGGTAAACTTCTATATCTAACCCATACATGTCCTGAACTTTCCTTTGTCATTGGTCTTGTCACTCGATTTATGCACCAACCTCATGAAAGTCACTGGAAAGTAGCTAAAAGAATACTTCGATATATTCAAGGTACAGTTTAGTTCGGGACTCATTACGGTGTAGGAGCCTCTCCATTATTGATTGGTTTCACCGATTCTGATTGTGCTGGTGACCCTAATGATCAAAAGTCTACTGCAGGATATGTATTCACTCTTGGTTCAGGACCTATTACTTGGTCTTGTAAGAAACAAAGTTCCATCTCTCTTTCTTTAGCAGAAGCAGAGTATTGTGGTGCAGTTGAAGCCAGCAAGGAAGCCATGTGGCTTTGTCATATCCTATCTGAATTTGGTCTTCATCAGCAGCATCTAACTACACTTTGGTGTGATAATGAGAGTTCCATTCAGCTATGTAAATATCCAGTTCAGCATCAACGTATTAAACACATTAAAATCTACATACACTTCATCAGAAATATAATTCATGATCGTGTTCTTGAAGTGCAGTATTGTCCAACCAATGATAAAGTAGTCAATATCTTTACAAAGGCTCTCACAGAAGAAAATTTTACCAAACTTTGATCCATGCTTAGAGTTCAGGAAATTTATCATTAATGGGGGATAGGCTCTAATGCCTCCTTCCTTCTCCTAGTGTGTCACCTTTGTAAATCCTTCAATCCTATCCCAATTTGTTCTTAAGGGGGGATGTTAGAATATTTTTACACATAGGAAATAGGCTCCTTTTGTGTCACCTTTGTAAATCCTTCAATCCTATCCCATGTTGTTCTTAAGGGGGGATGTTAGGATATTTTGACACATAGGAAATAGTTAAGAATAACTTAGTCTAGTGTAGAGTTGGGTAAAGTGTGTTTCTTTACTATGTACATTTGTAACTTATAATCCTACGGTCATGATTTGTAGTGATCTTACGGTTATCTCTCTCCTTGGTATTAATTACACTTGATCTGTGGCTTAACACCTGACTGATCCATGATATCTATTTAAAGAGCATGGAGGGTCATTTTTCTGGTAACCTTTTATGAGAGAAACATATGTAACTTTTCTTTTTATATTAATAAATTTCCTGAAGTGGCCGCATTGGCTCAAACCATGGATTGTTTCCCTCTTTGAGGGTTTTAACCACGTGATAATACTGGTGTACTAATTTGTGATATGTTGGTGAGCGGTGACCTTTGGTTTTTGATCTACGGAACTTACCCTATAAATTCCTTCAGATGATATATTCATGAATGAAAAATGTATACATGTACCATGTTTTATAATGTGCAATTTTAAGGTATATGATTTTTTTAGACATCTACACCATTATAAGATTCATGAATGCAAAATGTACCATGTTTTGTAATTTTCAATTTTACTATTCATTAAACACTTGAAAAAATAACTTCACAAAACCTAAGAATCAACCCAAATCTTTATTATATTCTACTAACATTATAAGAATCATCTTGCAAAATGTACCAACTAAATGAAAATTTTCGAACATTGCTTCATATTCATGAACTTAAATGTAAAACCCTTAAGCATCACACCATGCATCATGCAAACTATAACATGTTTTAAATCATATTTATTGTTGATTAAACTCACAAAATATAACTTGAAACCTTAAATCAAACAAAAAATTGGAAGTTAACTAGAACAACCAAGAAAAGGTTGATCCATGAGAACTTTTGTGGGTAATAATGAAATCCAAAATGGCATGCATTCTAATTATCATTTAACTTGAAACATACATCACTTGAAAAGGTGGTATGGGGAAACTGTAACTATTACAACGGGTATGAAAAGTTGGGTTCTAAAACTCTAAATATGTTAGCCATACAAAGTAAATTCAAATTGTCTATAGTATGTTTGCTTTGAAAAACTTTATATTAAACATTAATAATCATTATCCCTTATATACAAGATGGTGATCTATTCATAAATGCAAAATGTATACATGTACTAGATCTTTTATAATGAAATTTTAAGTTATATGATTTTTTCGGACATCTACACCATTATGAGATTCATGAATGAAAAATGTACCATGTTTTGTAATTTGCAAATTTTGTAATTTTGAAAATTTACAAAAATTGATCCATATTCATGAACTTAAATGTAAAACCTTTAAGCATAAAACCATGCATCATGAAAAATTTAACATGTTTTAAATAACTTTTATTGTTGATTGAAATCACAAACTATAACTTGGAATCATACATAAACAAAAATTTGGAAGTTAACTACAACAACCATGCAAAGGTTGATCCATGAGAACTTTGGTGGGTAATAATGAAATACAAAATGGAATTGATTCTACTTATCCTTTAATTTGAAACATACATCACTTGAAAATATGTATGGGGAAATTGTAACTATTACAAAGGGTATCAAAATTTCTAACTATTACAAAGGGTATCAAAATTTGGGTAGCAACTTTATATTAAAAGTTAAGTATCAACCCACATCTATAGTAGCACTTCTATACAAGATTATGATCTATAGTTATATGATTGTTTTATACATCTACACCATTATAATATTCATTCAAATGCAAAATGTACCATGTTTTGTAATTTGCAAAATTTATTATTCATTAAACAACTTTGAACAAAACCTAGGAATCATCTACTAACATTAGAAGAATCATCATGCAAAATTTACCAACTAAATGCAAATTTAGTTTCATTGCTTCATATTCATGATGTTGGAAATATGATGCAGAGTGTTGTCCTTGATGGCAACCCACTAAATGAAGATGAAGACGTGCGACTGTTGACATGTATTGTCCTTGATGGCACTCCACCTGATGAAGTTATGCTTGACTTGATGGACTTGTTAAATGATGTAAATCTGAAGTGATATGATGATTGTTGATGATATGATGTTGAGTGTTGTACTTGAAAGGAAACCAACTTGATGAAGATGATGACAACTTACTTGATGAAGTTGTGTTTGATAGAATATGTCCTTGATGAAGGAAATCTGATGTATCTACAGTATTTACAGAAGGCAATGAAGAAAGGATTTCAGAATGTACTCAGAGAATGATGAAAAAGAGCATGTCTCTTGGTATACGCGGATTGGCCTAGGGGAAGCCGCGTATGCACGCGGAAAGGAACGTTACAAGTCGCGTATGGGATAAAGCGCTCAAAAAGTGCAAATCCAAGGGTAACCACCATGGTATTGACCCATAGTATTGGGTAATGATCCGCCTAATTGACCCCGTCCAGGTAGTTTTGGGCTTATGGTATTGTTTTGGTCCATGGTATTGAAAAAAGGGGCTCATGGTATTGAAAAAGGATAATCATATAAAAGGAGAAGAAATTCATTGTGCACAACATGAGGGTGGGTGCAAGATGTCTGAGCTTGAATGAATACTTCTCTCTGAAGTAGATCTGATTGGAAAGGGTTACACTTGAAGATAAATATGAGTGTATGATGCACCAATGATGAAGAAGGGGATCTAGATCTGAAATGCATTTGTATTTACTAGATCTGCTTATGGAAGGCCTAGATCTGTGATGAGGCGAACATCTAGACGAACATCTGTCTGAAGTGAAAGGGTAAATCTGAACTGAATATCTGATCTGAAGAAGTATGCTGCTCTGGAATAATTGAAGATCTATACGCTACTTCGACGCGGAGGAAGCGCGTATATACGCAGCTTCAGCGAAGAGAAAGCGCGTATGCGCAATAAAATATACATTGAGGTATACATCGTTTTGTGTGGACGGAAGCGCGTATATACGCGAAATCAGTGAAGTAAAAGAGCGTATGCAAACTAGGGTTTGCTGAAGCAAGGGGTATGAAATATCTGAGCTATTCTGTTGTGTTTATGCTATCTGATCTGTGTTGATATGTATCTGTTGATGATGTATGGTTGTGCTTAAAAGTATGGAAAGGGTCCAGTGTGAAAATTGATGAAATGTGGTCCAAGGTGGTGCTGAGGGTTGTAGCCTTCAGTCAGGGGGTTGTAGCTCCCTTCCAGGTGAGGCTGGTAAACGAGATCGGGGGGTTGTAGCTCCCTTCCAGGTGAGACTGGTAAACGAGTCAGGGGGTCGTAGCTCCCTTCCAGGAGAGGCTGGTAAACGAGCGCAGGTGGGTGCCTGCGTGCTGGTCAAGTCTGCGCCAGCACATATGTTGTAAGATGTTTTCTCTATAATAAAATATTGAAGGCTGAGCAACTGCAGCGGTGGTTTTCTCCCGACTTGGGTTTCCACCTACAAATCCTGGTGTTCATGTGTGATGCTTTGTGTGATGGTTTATTCTCGGTTTACCGCACTACACGTTTATTGAATATCTCGATGAATAAATGATGGAATGTTTAAGTGAAGATTTAATGACATATCTAAATCTCTCGTGTATACTGTGAGTTTCATAAATGGGATCCACAGATATACGCCGGGTTACCGAAGTAAAGTAGCGTATGGGTTTTAAGGAATGAAAAAGTAAAAAGTTTGAATATGCGTAAATACGTATCTACCCCCCCCTCTCAAAGATTTTTCCCAACAATTGCACGAGCGGTCCTTGTGCAGAAGCTTGATCGCTTAAAGGAGATCCGTCGCAATGGGAAGTCAAGAAGGGGTAATGTCTATAAAGCCACCTCTATTCAATGGAAGCAATCTAATCTTCTGGAAGGTACGTACAAAAGCTTATCTGCAAAGTCTTGGTGCAGATGTATGGGCAATCATGGAAGAAGGTTATCAATACCCGGCAAGTATTCCTACTGATGCAGCTGAAAGAAAGAAGTATGAAATCAATGCCAAAGCAGTGAATGTCTTATTGGGAAGCATGTCTGAATCAGAATTTGCTAAAGTGATGCAACTACATTCGGCAAAGGACATATGGGACAAAATCATTCTAAGCTATGAAGGAGACACAAAGGTAAAAAGTGCAAAACTCCAAACTCTTAGAATTGAATATGAAAATTTGAAGATGCATAGTGATGAGAGTGTTGCCAGTTTCTTTCTTCGTTTGGATGATATTGTAAATCGAATGAGAAATTTGGGTGAAACCATAGTTGATACTACTCTGGTGGAAAAGGTCTTAAGATCATTGACTTCAAAATTTGACTCTAAAGTTTCAGCTATTGAAGAAAGGCAAGATTTGCAAACTCTTACTATTGTTCAATTACATGGTACTCTGACTGCTTTTGAAATGAGACAAGGAGGCCCTTCTCAAGTAAGAGAAGCTGCTTTTAAGGCATTTACTAAAGGGAAGGAAAAGGAAGTTGTCAAAGATTCCAGCTATATATCTGATGAAGAAGAAGCAAATTTCGTGAGAAAGCTCCAACTAGGTACTGGAAGATTCAAAGGCAAGCTTCCCTTCAAATGTTTTGAGTGTGGAAAAGTTGGTCATTATGCTGCTAAATGTCCTTATAAAGAAAAGCATGGTAAAGGGAAACAATTTGAAAAGAGAAAGAGTTATTATGCAAAAGAAGATGATGATGAAGTGTCCAGTGAAGACGAAGAAGATTCTGACCAAGATCTGAAAGTGCTCATGGCTAAGAAGCAAAAGAAGAAGGTTACTCGAGGAAAGGAGATATCTCAGAAATCATGTATAGCAAAAATTGAAGAAGATGAAACAGATTCTGACGAAGATCTACAAGCACTCATGGCAAAGAAGAAAAAGGAGAAGGCCACTTTTAATACTCTTCTTTGTGCAAACAATAGTAAAGATAGTGAAAGTAAAGTTGTAGATCTAGAAGAAGCTCTCAAGATTAAAGAAGAAGAACTACAAAGTTCATACAATAAGCAAGAAACTATCTATAAAGAGATGATCTCACAAATGAAAGAGCAAATAGAAATGCTAAATGAACAGGTGGACAAGTATCAAAGGTTTCATACTTATGCATCCAATCGAATTAAAGATCTAGAAGCAGATCTGGAAAAATCAAGCAAGAAGAATGAAGGACTTGAAGCTGCTATCATCTTTCTCAGCGTAGCTTGAAGCATCAAGTAAGTGAGACCTCAAAACTCCCACAATCCTTTGAAAAGGAAGGCCTTGGAAGGTAAATTATCTCTCTCAAAGAAGATCTCTGAAAATCAAACAAGAAGAATGAAGAGTCACAGAACAAACTCATGGAAGGAAATGGAAGATTGGTTGAAAGAAGAGATTCTAAATCAAGAATCAAGTTGAAGATGGAAGAAGAAAAGAAGAAAGCATGACAAAGCAATGTCAAGCCTCTAGAGGTTGAGGTAAATATTCTCAAAGGTAAATTAGCAGTGTTGCTAAACTTTGAGGTTTCAAGATAGTACTAACATTTTGGACAATATTCCGAGTAATCAAAGGTCTCCTGCTATCAAACTTGGTCTTGGTTTCCATGAAACTGTTAAAGGAGAATCTAGCTCACAAGGAAGTGCTAAAAATTCAGAGGATGTCAATGCAAAACCCGAAGTGTTGAAAGAGACAAAAGGTCAACCAACAATGATGAAATCTCAAAGGAAATCCGTCAATAATGTTGAATGCTTTAAATTTCATAATTATGGGCATGTTGCAGCAAATTGCAGGAGCAGATCATTTCAGCCTCAAACAAACAGTTCCTACATAGAAAGGTACTCTAGTTTCTTCAAGGGATATTGTTTTTCATGTAACAAGTATGGACACAAAGCAGCTGATTGTAAAAGGAGGAAGAATAGAAATACTCATTATGATTCTTATTCTTATTTTTCTGGACACATGAGATGTTATTCTTGTAACAAGTATGGACATATAAGAAAGGAATGCAGGTCGAACAGATATGAGAAATTTCAGCACACAAATAGAAAACAAATCTGGAAGAAGATGGAGGGATGGAATAAGAAACAATCTAGAGACGAAAAGGATGTTTTTGTTGATGCTCTAGAAGACAATGATTTTCTTGAAGAAAACACTCAATTCAAGATGAAGGACCGATCAGAAACGTAGGGAATTATGACCCTACTGCAGTCATCCGCTTCTGAAGCTGACTTTTCTTGTTGACTGCAGAAATGATGTGAGATACATTATGAGATCTAGTAATGTATCGTCACAAGAGGAGCAATGCATGATGACTCTCATGGTTGATTTGATTATACTGGTTATGTTTACTTCTGACAGCGCATCTGATGTGGAAAGGACAGGTACAGGAGGTACAAGCTCAGGAAGAAATGAAGGAAGATGGAAATTTTCTATGCTTCACTTTCCATACGCAGGTTCCATTAACTAAAGTCGCGTATACACGCGAGTTCCAGAAGACGCAGTCGCGTATGCATCGATGATAAGAAAATTTATCTGATAGCTGAAGATCTGAAGCAGAGGTCCAGGGGGAGCATCAGTCTGACTGCTGATGATTGCACTGTTAGCATCATTCTAGTTATGCTCATGATAATGAAATGATGCATGGGTTCTTGTGTTGAATATTATGGATGAAGCCTGGTTGCTTTATGATGAAGAGCATTCATTGTTGAGATGAAAGTCTTATAGTTCAGAGATGAGGACAGATCATGCAGAGATTGTTATTGATGACTTGCTGTTGAAGGTGCTTCAGATTGCAAGCTAAGGAAGAGCATTGGTTTAGGGGGAGTAGCAGGTTGAATTCTAATGGTTGCATTGTTGGAAATATGACTGCTTATTCTTTTATCTTTGTGTGGATGAGTTGGATATCATTTGTTTCAGATCATATAGAGTTTGGTTGCTATGGTTGAGATCTTTTGCCTACATATGTTACTTCATGTTACCTCTTGAAGATCATGGTGATTTTGGACCACATGGATGATCGCTTGACACATATCTGAAGATGCTGTTCTGATATGATAATCTCTTTTGGAAAGAATGTATTGATGCTGCAAAGGATCCGAAGGCTTAGTTACTAATGGGCTTATGCTACAACCAATGGATGACGCTTGAAGACACAACTACACTATTCTGTTATATGTGTAGTCCAGGGAAGCAGTCAAATATCTCAGAAAGAAGCTGAACACTGTCTTTGCCTTACAAAGAATCAGATCTGGTTGAAATTTAGAAGGTGTCTTAGGATACGCGGGTTTCCTGAAACACAGTCGCGTATGTACGCTAGTTACTGCACATAAAACTGCGTATGGTTGGTTTCTGACAATTCTTGGTTGGTTCAGCTCTCTTCAGCACAGCTGCAGTGCTGTTTGGTATCTCTGGTGGTGTTTCAGTTCTCATAAATCTGTTTCTAATATTTTGATGAAGATGCCTTGATGATTTGTTGGTGAAAATGTTCAGGTTGCACAAACTAAGGAGGAGCCTTAGTCATATGAAAAGGATGCATGGTTGCACAGATTCAGGGGGAGCATTAGCTTTGCTGACTATAATGCAGTGTTGGCATTATTATGGTTCTGAAATATGTCCTCTTTCTTGAGGACTTTCTGGTGTTGGTCATAAATGGTCATATTTATATTTTGGTGAAAAGGTCTTGTTGAGACCCATGATGTAAAAATTGTAATATTCAGTCATGTAAGGACTTGTCTTTTAGTAAACCCACTTGGTTGGGTAGCTAAGTCAAATTTTGTAAACCCACTTGGTTGGGTACTTGAGTCTTATATGTAAATCCACTTGGTTGGATATTGGATGTAAGTATGAGTCTTAGGTGATAGGAATTTCATAGAGTCATGTACTTCATTGACAAATATGTTTGAAGATTCAGCATGAACTCAGGGGGAGCTTGGCCACTTCAGCACATATAAGATCTGCAGAATGTTTCTTCCACATAAGGAGGAGAGTGTTGGTTTTTGATCCGCCCTTTGCCCTTGATGTCAAAGGGGGAGAGTGACATGGTGTTTGAATGAAGTGCAGATAATGATGTCAAATATTTGGGAGAGTGACATTTTTGGGAGAGTGACATGGTATCTATCTGCTGTGGTAACCAAACACCATCGTGGTTTCCATCAAGTCCAAAGGGGGAGATTGTTGGAAATATGATGCAGAGTGTTGTTCTTGATGGCAACCCACTGAATGGAGATGAAGACATGCGACTGTTGACATGTATTGTCCTTGATGGCAATCCACCTGATGAAGTTATTCTTGACTTGATAGACTTGGTAAATGATGTAACTGAGATGATATAATGTGTTGACTTTGAAAGGCAAACTCCACCGATGAAGATGACAACTTGATGAAGTTGTGTTTGATAGAATATGTCCTTGATGAAGGAAATCTGATGTATCTACAGTATTTACAGAAGGCAATGAAGAAAGGATTTCAGAATGTACTCAAAGTATGATGAAAAAGAATATGTCTCTTGGTATACGCGGATTGGCCTAGGGGAAGTCGCGTATGCACGCGGAAAAGAACGTGCCAAGTCGCGTATGGGCTAAAGCGCTCAAAAAGTGCAAAACCAAGGGTAACCACCATGGTATTAACCCATTGAATTGGGTAATGATCCGCCTAAATTGACCCCGTCCAGATAGTTTGGGCTTATGGTATTGTTTTGATCCATGGTATTGAAAAAGGGGCTCATGGTATTGACAAAGGGTAATCATATATAAGGAGAAGAAATTCATTGTGCAAATCATGAGTGTGGGTGCAAGATGTCTGAGCTTGAATGAATACTTCTCTCTGAAGTATATCTGAATGGAAAGGGTTGCACTTGAATGATAAATCTGAATGTATGATGCACCAATGATGAAGAAGGGGATCTAGATCTGAATTGCACTTGTATTTGCTAGATCTGATTATGGAAGGCTTAGATCTATGATGAGGCGAACATCTAGGCGAACATCTGTCTGAAGTGAAAGGGTAAATCTGAACTGAATATCTGATCTGAAGAAGTATGCTGCTCTGGAATAATTGAAGATCTATACGCTACTTCGACGCGGAGGAAGCGCGTATATACGCAGCTTCAGCAAAGAGAAAGCGCGTATGCGCAATAAAATATACACTGAGGTATACGCCGGTTTGTGTGGACGGAAGCGCGTATATACGCGAAATCAGTGAAGTAAAAGAGCGTATGAAAACTAGGGTTTGCTGAAGCAAGGGGTATGAAATATCTGAGCTGTTCTGCTGTTTTTATGCTATCTGATCTGTGTTGATATGTATCTGATGATGATGTATGGTTGTGCTTAAAAGTATGGAAAGGGTCCAGTATAAAAATATGATGAAATGTGGCCTGCAAGTGGTGTTCTATTGAAGTTGTTGGATCCAGTGTGAAAATTGATGAAACGTGGTCCAAGGTGGTGCTGAGGGTTGTAGCCTTCAGTCATGGGGTTGTAGCTCCCTTCCAGGTGAGGCTGAAGTTGTTGGATCCAGTGTGAAAATTGATGAAACGTGGTCCAAGGTGGTGCTGAGGGTTGTAGCCTTCAGTCAGGGGGTGGTAGCTCCCTTCCAGGTGAGGCTGGTAAACGAGATCAGGGGGTCGTAGCTCCCTTCCCGGTGAGGCTGGTAAACGAGATCGGGGGGTCGTAGCTCCCTTCCAGGAGAGGCTGGTAAACGAGTCAGGGGGTTGGAGCTCCCTTCCAGGAGAGGCTGGTAAACGAGCGCAGGTGGGTGCCTGCGTGCTGGTCAAGTCTGCGCCAGCACATATGTTGTAAGATGTTTTCTCTATAATAAAATATTGAAGGCCGAGCAACTGCAGCGGTGGTTTTCTCCCGATTTGGGTTTCCACCTAAAAATCCTGGTGTTCATGTGTGATTCTTTGTGTCATGATTTATTCTGTTCTTACTCCACATGTTTACTGCTTATTGAATATCTGATGAATAAATGAAGGAATGATTTGAGTGATGAATTAATGACATATATAGATATCACGTATGTCACACCTTCGTTTAAGTAAATTATCCACGTATATATCATAATGAAGATTGAAATGCGTGTCGTTTTAGAAGCAGAAAAAGTGAAAGTTTTGAATATGCAGTAAATACTGATTCACCCCCCCCCCTCTCAGTATTTTTCCCAACACATACATTATGGGTTTGCAAATATTAAACAATATTTGAAAGCACGTTTTGCAGAAAATTCCTGTTAAGTCATCATTTTATAGAGACGATTGTGGCCAATAATAAATACATATTACAAAAAGGAATGAGTTTTTTGTTCCTAATATACCCATATACAAAAAAATATATCAATTTTAGCACAAGTATTACAAAATGAGAGATACATGCACATATTTACAGTCTATTTTTCAGACTGTGTAAAACTCTTTTTTTTCACATCTTTTTGTAGAGCCTATTGTGAACAGTGGGAGAATAATTTTAGTGAACTGAGAGAGGTTTATCTAAAAAACATATTTATCTACAATAACGTATTTCACTTTTTACATATCTATTTCTTATTGAGAAATAAAAAGGTATCAATGGACCCTAAGTTTGCAGAATTGCTTGAGCAGAATGCATAAAGAAAGGAGACAGTTAGTGACTTGGATGCCTCATCATCAACTAAGAGTTGAGATAAAATTCGAATTATCCTCTTTGTCATCACTTATCCATAGAAAAATAGTTCCAAATAGATGCATTAGTTTTGAGTGTCATTTACTTAAGTTCTATTTATGTAAAATAGTTGGAGATATTTGTAAACCAATCTTGATACATTTTCAAGATATTTTAGTTTATAATTTGTATAAATACTTCATATTTAGAAGTATTTTGGTGCAATAAAATTGATGGAGATTACTATAGATATTTAGTTGACTTGAAGGCTTTGGATTTTGATTTTATGTAGCAGAAAGGATTAGCTATTTCGCATCATACTTCAGGATCCCTGCGATAAGCTATCAGAGTGAAGTAATCTCTAAAACTTGTCATTGTTATTCTTATTTGTTACATGCATACATCTGTGTTTTAATTCTAAATATGGATTTATAACTAGGAGCATCACTACAATACATGTTAATAGCACCCTGTTTTTAACTAGTTATCATTTCTTTGTTTTCTTCTAATTTCTGATGTAGGGAACCCTTAATTACTCCCTCTCCCATTTGACCTCTATCTACTACTTCCATTTTCCAGATCAAAGGATCCTTAAGTGGCCTTTATCTCGATCATACCATCTCAAAAACCAATTCTCCAAGATCTCCAAGGATTATCTATCTTTCCCTGAATACATTTGACCTTTTAGGCCTTCATATCAGTTTTGTTAGCTTGAATTAGACTCCATAGCCCAATGGACAAGTAGATTTCCCTCTATATATCCCTTGAAGTGAAATTTTCCCAAAAAATCCAACAAAACCAAAACAAAATTTCACTTTCATAGCTAGCCTACTATTCAAAAATTAAAAAAAAGTTAAACTTTAAAGAGAGAGCCCTCTCTGAACCCTTGGAAAGCTAGATCGTAGAGTTGGAAGTAGGTTTGTGGTTAGCTCGTACTATTTCTTTCTTTAACCTTGAGAAATTGTTGAGTGATAATAGTTCACACATGCATGATTTATTTATGGTTGATTTCTCAGATAATTGGTTTATCATAAAATAGAAAAAACACCATTAGACCTCCCACTAGTTCCTCCAACAGCTCGAACTAGTTAAATTGACTTTAACTTAGATTAATTGAATTAATTAATTATCACTCAAAATAAACTCAACGAGGACTCCTAAAATGTAGGAAAAACTCTAAATGACTTAAGAAAGACCCTCAACTTGAATTAGTTGAACCAACTAGTTCAAACAAACTTATTTAGCTTGTACATCTTTTCATGTGATGTGGAATTCCAATTTTCTTCTAATTTAATTCGAGGGAAAATTAAATTATAATCTTTATTGCTGCCATTTTGAACATTTTTTGTTGACATTTTCAACACTCCCTCTCACAATAAAGGGATTCACATCTATTCTGATCCAATGCCTTTGGAATTTTCTAAATGCAACACTTCTCACTGGTGTTGGTGCTACTGCAACATTTGAAACTGAAAGCATTAAAAAAAAATAGAATAAATGAATTGTGATAACTATAGTGAATCTATCAGATGATACTTGACTGATAATACCTATTTAATTTTCTACTGAAAACTCAATGTTGATGTTGACTCTACTCTATGCCATCTACTCTGCTGCTAACTATGCAGTACGCTACCATTATGTGACTATTTGTAGTGTTTACAATTGTTACTCTCACATTTGATTAAATAAACTTTAACTGATCCATCTTGCTACTATATCTTGTGGGCCGCCATAGAAAGGTAATAATCCATGATAAAAAAACATCTCAATGGACCATGCCCAAATTTATACACTCTTAGGACTATTGCTTCACATCACCCCACCTCTCACCTCGAGCTATGATGACATGTGATCCCTCTACTAACTTGGATCAAAATTTATCCCTACTCGAGGTCTCTACTTGAGTGGATGTATCCACTCAGCCTCCTCTCTAATTCTCCAGTTATGGAGGCTCCACAAATTTTTGAGGTTTCTTAGGAGGTTGCATGTTGACATTTCTTACATGATCCCTGTCAAGTACCAAGTCTCTAACCTTTACCCTTCTCCTCAAGGATTTGCATGCATATTCAACCTCCAATGCATACATATTCTTAACTCACCCATTGATCTACTTCACCTGTCCCATGTCAATGTGTCTAAGGAAAACCTTCCACTTGCTACATATCACATCGTAGTGTTCGAAATATTGTCATTGATGGAAAAGGGGGCAGCAGATGCAGAGACAGGCAAAGAAAAGTAGCAGAAGACAGTAGGTAATATTTACAGAGAGAAGCAGAGGCAGAGGCAACTAATATAGAGGAAGAGATGAAACGGTCATGTAGTAGAGGAAGAGGTCGAGCAGCGAAGGTACAATGAAGGCAGAAGTAGAAAGACAAAGGTAGAGGCAGAGGCAGATCTGTTATCGTAGAAATTCAGAGGCAGAGACGGAGCCGTTATTCCGAGAATCATTACCCCAGCTGGAGGATACATAAACACAATTTCGGGAACCGTAACCCAGGCGAGAGGATACATAATATTCAGGGAACCTTAACCCAAGTGGCAAAGTATATATATGTATATAAATATATATATAAACCTTATTCTAGGAATCGTAACCCAGGCGGGTGGATATATATTATTCCAAGAATCATAACCCAAGCTGAAAGATATATATTGAACTTATTCCAAGAATCATTACCCAGCTGGAGGATACATTAAAGTGGAAACATAAAGCTTATATATATGCAGCACCTCATTTATGTTGCGCCTTATATGCTAAGGTCCAAACCATAGATATTTACATGGTGCATAATATATAAAGGTAGGGTACAATGCATCATGCGCAAGATATAAATACAAACATAATCTTATATTTTGGGACCCTCATACAATCGCATCGGAGAGACTTATGGCATCAGAACTTGTTAAGAAAAGTTCTGATCGTGATTGAGTTCCTAACCTGATTAATTATACACAGTGACTCAAGTGTGTTTAAAGTCCGGCTTAAAGGTATGCCAATCGCATCGGAGAGACTTATGGCATCGGAACTTGTTAAGAAAAGTTCCGTTCGCGATTGAGTTCCAGACACGATTCATTATACACGGTGACTCAAGCATGTTTAAAGTCCAGCTTAAAGGTATGCCAATCGCATCGGAGTTAAAGCAGAACATCGGAACATAACATTGAAGGATGCGATTTCAATCAATCACATCGGAACAATCACAAAGGTACCAATCGCAATCGGAAAAATACAATTGCGATTAATTGCATCGAAACAATCGCAAATGTACCAATCGCAATCGGAAGAATACAATTTCAATCAATCGCATCGGAACAATCACAAAGGTATCAATCGCATCAGAGTAAGGGAAGAACATCGGAGAATAGTATTGAAAGTTGTGATTGTGATTAATTGCATCGCAAAAATCGCAAAATACCTAATCTCAATCGGAAATCTTTGGATGAGGCTCATCGCAACGAAGAATAAGAAAATTTTGGATGGTGGGCCCAAAAGGGCATTTTATATGTTAAACAAGATTTTACTATTACACCGAGAGTTTATTTAAGTTGTATTAAAAAGTAAGTTTGTATGTTAAAACTTATTATAATTATACTGAGAGCTGAAGTTGTGTTATACATAAAAGGCGTTGTTGTTACACCGCGGCAGTGCACATATCAAAACGTCATTTTATTATTGTGCCGAGAATCAATTGGCCTGATATAAAAAGCACAGTTACATATGCATGATAGATGGCCATTACTCTATGACAGTGAATAAGGAAACAAACAGAGCTGAAAGGGACAAAGAAACATTAAAAGAAAAGACAAATGCGCAGTGAGCCAAGAGGTTGAGTAAGTGAGCTAGATTTTGCATTATAATTGAATGTAAATGATTTTAATTTATATTATTGTGATGCATTCGCAAGTCTCTGGAAGAGAACAAAATTCCCACTGTAATATTAAAGTTAGTACCTACAGTTATATTTTTATGAATGAGCTGAAATGAAATGAGAAGGTAGAAGACTAAGAGGTATGTCTATTCATTTCGAATTCCTTGAGGAATTCAAACGGTCATCAGGAATTCTCTATAAGTAATATCATCTTGATATGCAAAGAGAGGTTAGAGAGAGTAAGGATAGAGAATGAAAAATATAGAATATTGAGGCAGAGAATATAAGGAAGAGAGGAGTTGAAAGAGATGCTATGGAACAGAGCTGATATCTTAGGTAAATCAGCAAACATTTATTGTGAAAAATTGAGGAAGTTGGAGCTTCCCTATCAAGTTGAAGCTTGATAGCTGTCAGTTGTTACTGACTGAGGTTGGAGCCTCCTGTAGGTTGGTTCCTACAGAAAAATTAAATGGATTTGGAGCTTCCTTGCAAGTTGTAGCTTGTAGAATTGAGGTTGGAGCCTCTTGTAGGTTGGTTCCTATAGAAAAATAGTGGTGAGAGGGAGTTGGAGCATGCCTTTGCATCACAACAATAATAAGATATGGTTTTCTCCCTTTATGGGTTTTCACTTATATCTGTTGTCTCTATCTGTTTTGCCTATGTTCTGAGATGATTTATCAAATCTGCTTAATGTTTACTGCTCTCATAATAATTTTAATGTCACATCAATTTAATACTTGCTGCAACATATTAAGAATGTTCATATATTAAGGCTGAATACAAAAGTAAGCTATAAATAAGCTGATGAAAATTTAAAAAGCTCATGTATGTATTCAATCTATCTTACTCCCCCACCTTCACCAATTATGAATTCAACAATTGCATCAAGTATATGTTTTTTGTACCAGTTTAACAACTGAAAGGAGATTCTAGGTTCTCAGGATGGCTAGTAAAGAAGGATGCTCAACCAATAAAGCCCCTTTCTTTAGAGGTGCAAATTATGCCTTCTGGAAAATTGGGATGAGGACATACATAATGTCTCTAGGAATAGAAGTTTGGGGTTTTGTGGAATTAGGATATGCCCCAAAGGAAGCTGACTCAGAGAAAGAATCCAAACAAGATTTTGTAGCTAACACAAAAGCCATGAATTCCATCTTGAATGGATTATGTGAAGTAGAGTTTATCAAAGTAATGCACAAAGACACTGCCAAAGAGATGTGCGGTACTCTGGAGAACATCCACGAGGGAGACAAGAAAGTAAAGACTACCAAACTTCAAGTCTATAGAGCCTAGTTTGAGAACTTAAAAATGAATGATGATGAAGACATTGACATTTTCTTCCTAAAAGTTGCAGAAATTGTTAACAATATGAAAGCTCTTGGAGAAACTATGCTGAAGAGACTGTTAAAATATCTTCAAGATCTTCTGAACTAAAGCTTAATTCTACAACCACAATAGAAGAAACAACTGATTGGGAGACCTTGACCATGAACCAGCTACTAGGAAATCTTACAGCATATGAGATGAGGCTCCCACAGAAGAAGCCAAGTACAAGGGAGGCAACATTCAAAACAGAAAAGAAGAAAGAAGAAAAGGAAGACATATGCTCCTGCTCTGATGAAGAAGAGGCTAAATTTGTCAAGAAATTGGATAGAGGCTCAGGTAGATACAAAGGTAAACTTCTTTTCAAATGCTTTAAATCGGGGAAGAGCGGGACATCATACTATGTGTCCTCACAAGAAAGTAAGGAATCAGGCTCAAGAAACAGAGAAAAATGCATCGAAAAACTGGCAGAAAGGAAAGTAGTTCAACAGAAAATCCTTCTATGCTCAACAAGACAACAGTGCATCTGAAGACTTAGATGAACCTTCAAGTGAAGAAGGAACCTCTGAATTCTTATTGATGTCCATAGAAGAACTTGAAGGTCTCCTACTAGAACATGAAGAAGAAGAAGGTGAAGTCGGCCTTGAGGGGGAGCTAAGAAGTGCTCTGGAAGAGATTGATAGACTCAAGCTGAAATGCAGAAAACAAAAGGACATTCTCTTCAACTATGTATGAGAAGAACAAAATTCAAATGTCCTTATGCAGCTAAAGATAGAGCTTCAAGAAGCCAAGAAGATAGAGGACATGTTACTTAAGCAAATAAAAGAGAAAACTCAATAACAAGAGAAGTTGGAAGAAGAAGTAGTATGTCTCGGGAAGAAATTAGAAAAATCTCAAAGGAGAGTGGTTATAAATTCTTCTCAAACAACAAGCTCTAGTAAGTTGAATGAAATTTTGGTTTCTCAAAGATCTCCTATGATAAAAACTGGAATAGGCCATGAAGGAGAATCAAGTAAAAGCAAAGAAAAGGAAAACATAGAGATGGTTTTTGTAAAAGAAAAGAAGGATGATGAAGCAACTCAAATAATTCCTACAAAAGAAGAAACTTGTAAGGAGGAAGACAAAACCCAGAAAAATACTCTAATAACAAAGAATGAAAGAAATACTCAAAAAACAGAAAAAGATTCATATACCCCTGAGTATGTCAAATTTGGAAGCCATCAAAGGATATTCTTCCCTCCTATGAAAAATGCCAGCTGTTATGTCTGCCACAAGCTGGGACACATTGTTGCATACTGTCTTGCAAGGAGGAGTGATTCAAACCAACAAAAGATGCAAATAGTGAAGAGACTGTCTCAAGCAAACAAATGGAGAAGACAACCTTACATCAATTATGCAAATAATTTCTATGGTTACTGTTTTTATTGTAAGGAATTTGGCCATAAAATTATTGAATGTAGAAGTTATGGACAAAGATTGATGTTCAAAACCTCAAGGAGGTTTATGAATCAAAGAAATTTTGTTCATACTCACAATTCTGCAAAAATTATTATCGAATGATGTGGATGCAATCAATTTGGACATATGTCTTCCAAATGTCCTTTGAAAGGATGTGATTCATCAACTCTCAAAAGATACCAAACAAAAGGATGCCTCAAGTGGATAAAGAAGGTGAATAAATGTGACTTGGCTCTAACTGCTCTAGACCTGAAAAGACAGTGGTTGCTCAAAACATATGACTAGAGACAGGAGAAAATTTATAACTTTTGATGAAAAGAAAAGTGGTAATGTTACTTTTGGCAATGATAAATCAGGAAAAATCAAGGGAAAGGGCTCAGTCATTTTAGATAATGGCAGAGGTAAGGCCCAAGATGTACTATTTGTAGATGGGCTAAAAGAAAATTTGTTGAGTGTCAGTCAAATGTGTGATAAAGGCTGCGAAGTTCTTTTTGGAGCATAAGACTCTGAAGTCAAATCAAGCACCACAGGTAAGACTCTGCTCAAAGGTGTTCAAACAGAGAGAAATAATTACATCGTGAAAGAGGAAGATGAAGTATTCCATCTTAGTAAACTTGAGGAGTCATGGTTATGGCATAGGAGATTGTGACATCTTAGCTTCAATCATATCATCAGACTGAGCAAGAAGAAAGTGGTCAGAGAAATGTCAGAAATAAAAAGGCCTTCTAATACCATATGAAAATCTTGTGAATTGGGTAAATAGACCCGCACATCCTTTAAGGCCAAAAATGAGTTATCAACAAGAAGACCACTCCAGCTTGTGCACATGGATTTTTGTGGACTTGCAAGAACTAAAACACCAAGTGGAGAATCCTACTTCATGTTGATAATAGATGATTTCTCTAGAATAACATGGGTTGCATTTCTCAAGAATAAATCGAAAGCTCTGGACAAATTCAAAATATTCAAAGCATTAGCAAAAAATCAGACAGGATGCAAGATAAAATGATTCAGATCGGACAGAGGAGGTGAATTCATGGATTATGACTTTGCAGATCTATGCAATGAATATGGCATAAAACAACAATTTACTATTGCAGGGACACCTCAGCAGAATGGAGTAGCAGAGACACAAAACATATCTGTTCAACAAATTGCCAGAGCCATGATGCAAGAACCTTAAACCTTGTGGGAAAAATAAGTACATACAGTGGTGCATATCCTTAATAAAGCTCACTTAAGGCCAAGCAGTTACAAGACTCCCTATGAACTATGGCATGGAAAGCCAGCTTCAATCAAACATTTTAGAAATTTTGGAAGCAAGTGTTATATAAATAATAATGATGAAAATCTTGGGAAATTTTATGCAAGAGCAGATGACGGGATTTTTCTAGGATATTCTTGCAGAAGTAAAGGGTACAGGTGCTACAACAAGACTCTTCAAAAAATAGTAGAAAATATTGATGTGAGATTTGATGAAAAACTTCCAAACAATACAGGAGATACAGACTGCTGCAGTCCATCAGACAAACATGAAGAAGAAAAACAAAATGATGATGAAACAAGCAAGACAACAGAAGATGCAGAGATGAGCTCGAAAGCCCCCTCAAGATACACTCAGAAGAATCATCCTAAAGACCAGATCATTGGAGACAAGAGAGCAGGGGTCCAAACAAGAAGGAAGCTAACTGAACAGACAGAAGAGGTATACATAGCCATGTTATCAAAAATAGAGCATAAGATATTTGAAGAAGCCAGCAAGGACAAGTATTGGGTGAATGCTATGAATGAAGAATTGGACCAAATTGAGAAAAACAATACCTGGGAACTTGTTCCTAGACCCACTGAGAAAAATTTCATAGGGTCAAAATGGGTATTCAAAAATAAAATAAATGAGGAAGGACAGGTAATCAAGAACAAAGCCAGAATTGTCTGCAAAGGATATTAAAAAATCGAAGGACTTGATTACAATGAAACATTTGCCCCTATAGCCAGAATGGAAGCTATCAGAATGTTCCTGGCATTTTTATGCTACCAAAACTTCAAGGTATATCAAATGGATGTAAAATCTGCATTTCTGAATGGAGACTTAGAAGAAGAAGTCTACATGGAACAACCAGAAGGCTTCTCATTAACAGACAAAGAAGAGTATGTTTGCAAACTTAAGAAGGCTCTATATGGACTGAAACAGGCTCCTCGTGCTTGGTACTCAAGACTGGATAAATATTTGCAAAAACAAGGCTTTAAGAGAGGTGGAGTAGACAACAATCTATACATAAAATCCCATGAAAATGAACTCCTGATTTTTGTAGTATATGTTGATGACATTATGTTTGGAAGCAACAGAGAGGAACTAGCAAAAGGGTTTGGTGATGAGATGAAAACAGATTTTGAGATGTCTATGATTGGAGAGCTCAATTTCTACTTAGGACTTCAAATTCAGCGAAAGAACACATGTACATTCATCTCACAGGAAAAATACTTAAAAGAAATATTGAAAAAGTTCAAAATGGAGGACTGCAAACGTGTGTCAAATCCCATGATCACGGGATGCAAACTGTGTGCTGATGATGGATATACTGATATAGATCAAAAACTCCACAGATCCATGATAGGAAGTCTATTGTATCTGACAGCATCAAAACTAGACATCATGCTAGCAGTAGGATTAGTGGCTATTTATCAAGCAACACCTAAACAAAACCATCTTCTGGCAGTCAAAAGAATATTTAGATAGCTACAAGGAACAACAAAGTATGGACTTTGGTATCCTAAAGGAAAAAGCTTCACTTTGACAACATACACAGATGCAGATTGGGCTAACTATGTGGATGACAGGAAAATCACAAGTGGAGGTGCATTCTATTTAGGAGAAATTATGATGGCATGGTTAAGAAAGAAACAAACATATATATCTCGATCTACAACAGAAGCAGAATATATAGCAGTAGCAACATGTTGTACACAAGTCATGTGGATGAAGAAAACCCTCCAAGACATGAAGGTAAGCATTGATGAACCTATCTCAATCAAATGTGATAATAAAAGTGCTATAAGTATATCTAAAAATCCTGTGCTTCACTCAAAAACTAAACATATCCCAATCAAGTATCATTTTCTTCGAGAACAAGTGGCTCAGAAGATAGTAAAACTAGAGTATGTACCAACAAAAGAACAGACAACAGATATATTTACCAAACTGCTTGCTAGAGAGCCATTTGAATATTTTAGATACAGACTAGCGGTAGTATCTGTAGATGCTACTCTCTGATATGAAGAAAAATCACAGTTTCAGGGGGAGAATAGAAACGAAAATATCATTCGAGGGGGAGGTCAGCTAGCAAAGGAAGCATGAAACAGGTCCTCAAGATGAAAGAATTAAAGGACATAATCTACACTACGAGATGTGCAAACCCTTTCCATTGATGTCAAGGGGGGAGGAAGAGCAAGCAAACAGAGAAAGTGTATTGCCACAGAGAAAGTGTATTTCCATCAATGCCAAAGGGGGAGACTGTTGGAAATATTTTCATTGATGGCAAAGGAGGCAACAGATGCAGAGACGGGAAAATAACAGTAGTAGAACACAACAAGTAATATTTACAAAGAGCAGCAGAGGCAGAGGAAGAAAATACAGAGGAAGAGATGAAACGGTCATGCAATAGAGGCAGAGGTCGGGCAGCAGAGGTACAACAAAGGTAGCAGAAAAAAGACAAAGGCAGAGGCAGAGGTAGAGCCATTATTGCAGAATGGCAGAGGTAGAGACAGAGTCGTTATTCCGAGAATAATTACCCCAGCCGGAGGATACATAAAGACAATTTCGGGAACCATAACCCATGTGGGAGGATACATAATATTCTGGGAACCTTAACCCAAGCAGAAAAGTATATATATAAGCATATATATATTTATAAACCTTATTCTGGGAATCGTAACCCAGGCGGGTGGATATATATTATTCCGAGAATTGTAACCAAAGCCGAAAGATATGTATAAAACTTATTATGAGAATCATTACCCAACTAGAGGATACATTAAAGCGGAAACATAAAGCTTATATATATGCAGCGCCTTATATGCAAAGGTCCAAACCATAGATATTTATATGGTACGCAATATATAAAGGGAGGGTACAATGCATCATGTGCAATATATAAATACAAACAAAGTCTTATATTGTGGAACCCTCATATAATCGCATCGGAGAGACTTATGGCATCAGAACTTGTTAAGAAAATTTTCGATCGTGATTTACTTCCAGACCCGATTCATTATACACGGTGACTCAAGTGTGTTTAAATTCTAGCTTAAAGGTATGCCAATCGCATTGGAGAGACTTATGGAATTGGAACTTGTTAATAAAAGTTTCGATTACGATTGAGTTCCAGACCTAATTCATTATACATGGTGACTCAAGTGTGTTTAGAGTCTGGATTAAAGGTATGCCAATCACATCAGATTTAAAGCGGAACATCAGAACATACCATTAAAGGATGGAATTATGATCAATCGCATCGGAACAATAGGAAAGGTACCAATCACAATCGGAAAAATACAACTGTGATTAATCGCATCGAAACAATCGCAAAGGTACCAATCACAATCGGAAGAATACAATTGTGATCAATCGCATCGGAACAATCACAAAGGTATCAATCGCATCAGAGTAAGGGTAGAACATCGAAGCATAGTATTGAAAGTTGCGATTGCGATTAATCGCATCACAACTATCACAAAAGACATAATCGCAATCAGAAATGTTTGGATGAGGCTCATCGCAACGGAGAATAAGAAGAGTTTGGATGGTGGGCCCGAAAGGGAATTTTATATCTTAAACAAACTTTTACTATTACGCCGAGAGTTGATTTGAGTTGTATTAAAAAGGAATTTTGTATGTTAAAACTTATTATAATTTCGCCGAGAGCTGAACTTGTGTTATATATAAAAGGTGTTTTAGTTACACTACGACAGTGCACATATCAAAACGTCATTTTATTATTGTGTCGAGAATCAATTGGCCTGATAAAAAAATCACAGTTACATATGCATGATAGATGGCCGTTACTCTGTGACAGTGAATAAGGAAACAAACAGAGATGAAAGGGACAAAGACATAGTCAAATAAAAGACAAATGCATAGCGAGCCAAGAGGCTGAATAAATGAGCTGGATTTTTCATTGTAATTGAATGTAAATGATTTTAATTTATATTGTAGTGATGCATTTGCAAGTCTCTGGAAGAGAAAATTTTTCCCACTATAATATTAAAGTTAGTACCTACAGTTATATTTTTCTGAGTGAGATGAAAATAAATGAGAAGGTAGAAGACTAAGAGGTATGGCTATTCATTTCGAATTCCTTGAGGAATTCAAACAGTCATCATGAATTCTCTATAAGCAATATGATATTGATATGCAAAGAGAGGTGAGAGAGAGTAAGGATATAGGATGAAAAATATAGAAGATTGAGGTAGAGAAGATAAGGAAGAGAAGAGATGAAAGAGATGCTACAGAACAGAGCTGATATCTTAGGTAAATCAACAAAAATTTCTTGTGAAAAATTGAGGAAGTTGGAGCTTCCCTACCAAGTTGAAGCCTGATAGCTGTCAGTTGTTACTAACTGAGGTTGGAGCCTCCTATAGGTTGGTGCCTGCAGAAAAATTGAAGGGAGTTGGAGCTTCCTTGCAAGTTGTAGCTTGCATAATTGAGCTTGGAGCCTCCTGCAGGTTGGTGCCTGTAGAAAAACAGTGGTGAGAGGGAGTTGGAGCTTGCCTTTGCATCATAACAATAATAAGATGTGTTTTTCTCCCTTTATGTGTTTTCGCTTATATCTGTTGTCTCTATCTGTGTTGCCTGTGTGCTGAGATGATTTATCAAACCTGCTTAATGTTTACTGCTCTCATAATAAGTTTAATGTCACATTAATTTAATACTTGCTGCAACATATTAAGACTATTCATATATTAAGGTTGAATAAAAAAGTAAGTTGTAAATAAGCTGATGAAAATTTAAAAATCTCATGTATGTATTGATCTAATTCACCCCCCCCCCCCCTCTCATTTCAATTAATAATTCAACACGTAGCCACATGTTAAAATTAATCCTACATGGTGTATTTCAATCCAGCTAGTAAGAAATGTAAGTGACCATTTTTTGGGTGATAACAGATTTTCCCCCAACGTAACAGTATCAGGATAAAATAATACGACTAAAATATGTAGTAGGTTACACTTTCATGACACATCAAATTGGATTCATAAAGAGATAGAGAGATATTTAAAGCAAGGCAAGGAAGGACTAAGAATGGAGGGGGTGAGACCTATGTAGTTGATAGACTGATCCTTTTATTCTTAAGTATATAAAATAAAATGAAGCGGGGGAGGAATACCAAAACTAACCAATATAAATTATTACAAATAATAATTATGTGCCCAACAACGCGGGTCTAAGAAACAATGTACATTATACATGATATGTGGGCATCAATGGGCGATAAAATGATAGAATGATACAATTAGACCTATATACATAATTTTCTTGGAAAAAAGAGGCCAGGACTCAATATAATAACATCTGTTGCTTTGTGTATAGGAGATATAATTCACCTCAAGCTGACATGGGGAGGTGATATGTTAGTAGAAGAATCCGTGATGAAGAGGAAAGGGCTCTGAAGATCTAAATGGATGATTTGAATGAGATGGCCATGTCTTCACTGTTGTGATCGACGGAGACTAAACGAGTCATATCTACAGAAATACACCTTAGGTTAGATGATAATATGATATCATATAGGCCTATGTGGTTATATAAGAAGGTCCACATGCTCATGTGTCTCTTAACATATCACACACACCCGATAAATTATGGTAAAATCAACTGCATCACTAAATGATCAAGTGAAAAATTCTTGATTGTACGAAAATGAGCTTGAGGCGAGCAGAGGGAACTACCAAGTCAAATGGAAATGATGATTTCATTTTCTTTATCAAAAGGAAATGATGAATGCTAAAACATAGGTACACCACCCTACAAACCACTCCCCTCAAATAAATGTATTGAAGTAGACAAAAGAGGGCCTGCTATATTTTAGGGAATGAGGAGTACTCAAAAAGGTCACGAGGATCATATTAATGCCACTAATAGAATGACAGAAAGCGTGATGATCAAGAAATGAGGTAAGTTATTGAACAACGAATTCCCCTGTCAAAGAATAATATGGATCATTGACCTCGTAGCGACTGACTTGATTCCAGAGGGGATGGTAAATTACCAAGACAGAGGATTTTCAAAGATAGTTCGATATAGTTAGATGAAATATGAGTGAAATAGTATGAATGCGACACATCAATGGATGATGTATGGTAAAAACTCTCAATGGGACTCTGCATAGACTACATGAATTCTCGCGTGACTCTCTTTGGAAAAATACTGAGAGGGGGTAGGGGTGAATCAGTATTTTACACCATTCAAATTTAATTTTTCTTATTATTGAATGTGTAGACTACCATTATAAAAGAAACTGGAATATGTATGCAATTGTTATTAAAGGAAAATGCATATATCCACATAGATAATTAATAATTAATTTAATCATTTTTTCAATATTAATCAGTGCATCATTACTTAATTATTCATCAATTAACTGTTAATCATAACAATCTAAGAATAATATAGAACATCAACACACAAAAACCATATCGACACACATGAACCCTTGCATTTCAGGTGGAAATCGAATGTGGGAAAATAACACCACTACTATCATCTTTCTCTTCTTCAATTATTAAAATAAAAAATTCTTACAATATTGTGCTAGTGAAAACACTAACCAATACTATTAGGTCCCTATAATACTAGTGTATGCCCTTATTTTTATTGTTAGTGTAGCCCCCTTATTTTTATTTTTGTGCCCATCTAGCCCCCATATTTTTATTATTGTACCTCATAGGAGCCCATTATTATTATTGTTTTTCCCTTAAATTATTATTGTTATGTAGGATATGTTTATATTGTGACCCATTAGACTCATATATATACATAAAAGTAGGTGTATGTATTGTAAAGCAGGTTTCCCCCTTGAAGTGGATAATTTTAAGTCGTTCTTATATATTTTCTTCTACTTTGTGAGTAGGTTTCATAAAATTTGGTACAAGAGGTTTGGATTCTATGATTTTTCTTCTTAAAACATGCCATCTTAGCATCCTCACTATAGTTTTTTTCTACTTAGCTTCAGATGTTGAAATTGAAGCCACATGGAGCATAAATATTGGTAAACTGCGTTATGGAATTCCAAATCCTGGTTTGCTATATTTTCGGAGAAATGATCTGAGGAATTTAGGGTTTTTGCAAGCTCCAAAATTCAGTCTGAAATAGGTGACCGAAGGAAAATTGTCATAAATTTTGTTTGACACATCATATTTAATTCTGTAAAAACTGGCCAAAATTTTAGGTTTTGTAGTTTCTTTTGTATCAATTTTAGGGCCGAAGGTTGTAACAGTGACACGAAAGACATTGTACATGTTCTCTCTACAAAACCAATCCATAATTAGGGCATTGGGGGAGATCAAAAATAACTTTATTTTGAAGAATCCAAATTAGGTGTGAAGTATGGAATTGGAAAGAAGATTCATAAGGATACTACAAGACCAAATTTCAAAACTTAAGGATTTTAAATCATAGAGAGACACCATGTTTAATATTGAGCTCCTAAAAATCAAGAAAAATGTGTCTATTTTTTAAAAATTGCATAACGTTTGTTTGAAAAATCAGTTTGAAGTGATTCCAATGGAATATTGAAGAATTTCTATCAGTATTGGCTTCTAAAATTCCTCCAAGAAAGAATTCCACACCCATTAAGCCCTCATAAATATCTCCTATGACACATGGTGAGGAAGAATTTCAATATGATATATCAAAATTACGAGTCTACTAAATGCAACGATTTTTTCTCTTGAAAGGAATAACCAAAAATGAAATGGAAGTGTTGGTAAACCCGCTCCAAAAATAGAAGAAAAGAGATATCAATGCCTTAGAAATAAGCCACTTCAAGGGGGCAACCTCTAATACATTACATGAATGAACAATTCTTGGATGATACAAATTACAAAACCTTCTCTCTATATATAGGAGTCCATGGGGCCACAATGTAATCCTAGCCGACCTAACAATAATAATTTAAGGGCACAATAATAACAATACGGGGGTTACAGGGCTACAATAATAACAATAAGGGGGTTACAATAAGAATGATAAGGGACTATAATAGTAATATATGGACCTAACATTCCTCTCTCCTTCAAAAATGTGTTGTCCCCAACACTTCAGTAGCCCTGGGTGCTTCTGTATAAAATTCTCATCCTCCCATGTAGAATCTTCAGTGGGTACGTTCTTCCACTTGATGACATACTCTGAAATTGATCAATCCCGTAGCTGTCGAGTTCTTGTTTCCGTGACCGCTTCAATTTCCAATATGATTTTTCCTTCCTCATCAAGTTCTGGAAATATTATTTGAACTAGAAAATTTTACCCTATAACCTTCTTTAAGCATGAAACATGGAAAACTGGATGCACTCATGAAGAAGAAAGAAGCTCCAATTTGTATGCCATAGTACAAATCTTTTGCAACACCTTTTAAGGACCATAGTACTTTGGCGATAATTTATTATCCTTCTTAGCTTGCTTGAGGGACATTTGTTTATATGGTTGTAGCTATAAAAATACCCAGTATCCTCCATCAAAACTTCTCTCGCTGTGATGTTGATCTACCTATTGTTTCATTTGATTTTGTGCCAAATTCAGTTTATCCTTTAAGAGTTGGAGAACTTCTTGTTGATGCTAGATGTGATCTTCCACTTCTTGAACCTTCGAATTTTCTCTTAAAAATGATGTGATGGATGGTGGATGATATCCATAAAGTTCTATAAATGGGGTCATTTTTTCTGCAGTATGGAAGGAAGTGTTTGATCTAGGTGGATATCGGTGGCCACCCACCTATTCCATTTGGACCAACACCATCAATTCTTGTAGCTTTTCACATTCAACACAACTTACTATTTTTAGTAGGCTTTCGGGTCCTTCACTCCCGGATTCATTTTGGGACCTTAATGATATAGGTGGATATTGGTGGCCACCCACCAATTCCATTTGAACCCCCACCATCAGTTCTTTCAGTTTTCAAGTTGCAACAAAACTTACTATTTTTAGCAGTTTTTCGGGTCATAAACTTCTGGAGCCGTTTTGAGGCCCTAAACGAAGTTTTTTGGGAAAATGGAGAGTAACATGGGTCCATGGACCGAATTTTCTCATTAAAAAAGTTTTACTCCTCGAACATATCTTTCTAATGAGCTATTGAGCGCGTCAAACAGAGATCGGATGCCAAAGTTACATCCCTGACAAGTTGAACCATCAATTTACCCAAACGGGGCCCATAGTTTTGGCGCTTAATCTCCTAGGGTTAGGTTTTTGGAAGTTTAGAGATCTCCATTGTTTCTCAATAATAAATAGGCCCTGAAGCCTCGTTTTAACACAGTTAAGAGGTCTGTAGCCATCACATCTCTTCTCAGAGATTTGCTACCGCCACCCAAGCTATTTTATTTCCATTAAGCCTGTAAGCAAATTTTAGTTCTTTGATATTAATGAAATGAAGTGTTATTTATGCTACATCTATATATTTATGGTTATGTGTTTATTCTGTTGTTTTCCTGCATAAATCTGGATCAGTGGTATCATAGCAGTCTGCTTTTTCTCGATCCTTCTTTGCATGTCCCCAACGAGGTCAGGGTATAAGGGGTTAGGGCTCGATCTGGTGGAACCTTTGCAAGATCAGCCTCACAAACCCCGAGGGACGCCCATGGGGGATGAAAATAACAATGAGGGAGCAGGAGATCCTATCAAAATATTGCTCGAGGAGGCCCTCCAGAAACAAAGGAACACGATGATGGATAACTTTGCTCAAATCCTTTAGCGACTACTAAAATATGGTGCATCTGCATCTAACAGCCACTCTGGAGGCGCCACTCCCTTCAAGGTACAGGTAAACTATAAAATTCCTATATTTGAAGGAAAAATAGATGCATACATTGTAAACAGATGGTTAAATTTTTTGAAAGGGTATTTCTCAGTCCATGACTTCTCTGACTGAGAAAATTTTATTTTTTCACTCCTCAAAGCTGCCCGTCGTGTCAAAGAATGGTGTGAAACCTACCGTGAGCGAGAGGGAGAAGGGGAACCCTCTCTTTTCTCAGCCACACCCACTTGGAATTCATTCCAAGACGACATCAAGGAACAATATTACCCTATGGGGAGCTATGAGGACAAATACATCCAATGGACCATGTTGCGGCAACAAAAGGATCAAGATGTGCGCGAACTAACGAATTTGTTCCATACCTTGCGCACAAAGTTGGGCATTAAATATTTAGAGAGACATTTGGTGCTCAAGTACCATAGCTATCTTCACAAACACATTCAGGAGGAAATGGAGTTCCTCAACATTACATCGCTTGGCATGGAATATCTCTATGCCGCTAAAATCGAGAAGAAATTTAAGCAGAAGACGAGAGACATTGGATCTGTGAATCAAAAAGGTGCCCCTGAACCAAATAACAAGGGGCAAGGCCAAAGCAATGGGACTCAGAACAACACCACAAATCCAAATAATGACATAGGGATGTGGTGTGAATTTCATAACAGCCCCACTCACAACACAAACAAGTGTCAGGCCAAACAGTCTTTGGTGGCCGAACTAAACGCACCCGAATCAAATGCATTTTCTGATCCTGAGTTAGAACTAGACAAAGGAAATGAAAAATGGAAGCAGATAATTCATGCGGATCCCAGTGCCATTGTTGCCACCACCAAGATCCAGAAGGAGGGTCTAGAGGATCCAGAGGAGGGGGAGCGCCTCTTCCAGTCGCAGATGTGGGTGAAGGGTTCTCCACTGCAATTTCTCGTCGGTAGCGGAAGCCAAAAGAACCTCATTTCCATAGAGGTTGTGAAGTGGCTCAACCTACCAACCATAGCACATCTGCAGCTATATACCATCAGGTGGATCCACCCAGGGAGATATCTCCACATCCGCCAGTAGTTTCGCCTTCCATACAATATCAAGCCATTCATGGATGAAGTATTGTGTGATGTTGCTCCTCTTGATGTAGCTGATGTATTATTGGACCAGCCATACTTGTGGAGGCGACATGATATGTATGAGTCTAGGCCTCATGTTGTTATTATTACTTTGGGAAATAACTTGCACAGGATATCGAAGGTAGTACCGCCTCCTGTCATCTCTTTGACTACTGCAAAACAACGCAGTAAGATTGTTTCCCAAACTAGGAAATTTATATTCCTTACAACTCACTCATAGGGAAAGAAGAATATTTTGGCCACAATGTCAAAACAAGGCTCCCTTGCATGACTGCAACAGATGGACAAAGTCATGGAGGAATATGAGGACCTTTTCTCCTCACTCATAGAGGTTCCTCTACACTGTCAGGACAAGCACTCCATTTATCTGACTCCCAACACACCACTGATTGATGTTGCCATACATCCTTCCAATACACATACAAAATCCAAACATGTACTGTCTGAGGCTGATTAAGAAACCAAATTTACTAAATGCATCCAGCTTGTCCACCTTCAAGTCCATGACATCTTCAACACATCTAATACTTAGTTCAACAGAATTTTCCTCATCTCATGGAGGATCTCAATGCAATGGGGACCATTTCTTCCTAATGAGGGAGGAATGATCCAAGTGGATATCGCTGGCCACCCACCTATTCCATTTGGACCAACGCCATAAATTCTTCTAGCTTTTCTCAATTTTTTCTGTCTGTAGGAAACTCTCTGATTTCATGCATGTAAGGTTATTCCTTCCAAGATCGTCTGGTTGTATTTACTCAATCCACCAAGAAGTTCCAACGATCCAACGATGGGTAGCTATCCAATTGACAGTCTTCAGCACAACTTACTCTTTTTAGCAGGTTTTTGTGTCCTCCACTCCCGGAGCCGTTTTGGGGCCTTAATGATCTAGGTGGATATTGGTGGCCACCCAACCATTCCATTTGAACCCCCAGCATCAGTTCTTTCAGTTTTCAAGTTGCAAAAAAACTTACTCTTTCTAGTAGTTTTTCGGGTCCTGAACTTTCGGAGCCCTTTTGAGGCCCTAAACGACGTTTTTTGGGGAAAAAAGAGAGCAAAATGGGTCCATGGACTGATGTTCCTCATTCAAAATTTGTACTCCTTAGACATATATTTCTAACGAGATATTGAGCACATCAAACGGAGATCGGATGCCAAAGTTATGTCCCCGGGAAGTTGAACCACCAATTTACCCAAACGGGGCCCATAGTTTTGGTGCTTCATCTCCTAGGGTTAGTTTTTTGGAAGTTTAGAGCTCTCCATTGTTTCTCAATAATAAATAGGCCCTCGCATATCATTTTAACACAGTTCGTAGGCCTGTAGCCATCACATATCTTCTCATAGATTCGCTACCAGCACCCTAGCTATTTTATTTCCATTATGTCTGTAAGCAAATTTTAGTTCTTTGATATTAATTAAATGAAGTGTCATTTCTGCTGCATCTTTCTATTTATGGTTTTTATTTTATTCTGTCATGTTCCTACATAAATTCGGATCAGTGTTATACCACCTTTCAGTAAGAGGTAACCACTTGACCCATTATGTTTGTTTATCAGATACAAAACAACGAAGATATCCTTCCAAACATTTATTTACTATATCATTTTGACCATTGGATTGAGGATGATAAAATGAGCTATGAGCTAATTGAGTACCCAAACAAGAAAATAAACCCATCCAAAAATTTCCAGTAAAAATGGGATCTCTGTCGCTCACAATAACCATTGGGTTCCCATGTAGCTTATGAATTGTGTCCATAAATGTAGTAGCAACTGTACTTTATTTAAATGGATGAGATAATGCACAAAAGTGTGCATACTTGGTAAGTCTATCAACTACCACCATGATGACACTCTTTCCTTTGGAATTAGGTAAAATTGTGATAATATCCATTGAAATATCCTCCCAACGTTGACTTGGAATGGATAACGGTTGTATAAAACCCAGGGTCTTAATTGTATCAACTTTATTTTGCTGGAAAGCCAAATGTTTTGCCACAAAATTTTGAATATCAGGTTTGAGACCATCCCAAAAAAAATCTTTCTTCACCCTGTGGTAAGTTTTTAAAAATACTGAGTGTCCTCCTAAAGGAGAAGTGTGTAATTCCAAAATAATCTTTGTTTTAGCTGGGAATCCTTAAAAATATATAAGCGATCTTTGTACCATAAGGAATCATTTTTCCAACTAAATGTATCAGATTTACTAGTATCTTGCTACAAATTTTGAATGAGTGTCCACACTTCTTAATCTTTCTTCCATTCATCTCTTTCTTCAGTTATCCAATCTATTTGGATAATAGAAATGGCACAAATCAATGCTTCCAACTCTTCATTCTTTCTTGAGAGTGCACCTGCAACAACATTTATGTTCCCTTTTTTGTAGATTATTCCAAAGTCATAACCCAACATCTTTGTGACCCATTTTTGCTGCTCTTCTGAAGATAGTCTTCATTAAAAAACGTGTTTAAGACTATCATGGTTAGTTTTTACCTTGAAGTGTCTTCCCATTAGGTAAGTTCATCATTTCTTTAGTGCATGCAGTATTGCTAACATTTCCTTCTCATAAATAGGTTTTTGTAAATACTTTCATTTTATTGGATGACTTTCAAAAGAAATGGGTCTTCCCTGTTGCATTAAAACAACACTAATTCCATTTCCCGAGGCACCACATTCCACAATAAAGGTTTTGTGATGTCTGGCGTAGCTAAGACCAGTGCTAGGCACATTGCCTCTTTAAGATGTTCAAAGGCCTTAGTTTCTTGAGGAGTCCATGAAAATGCATCTTTCTTCAATACTGTTGTTAGTGGTGATACTATTCTTCCATAATTCTTAACAAATTTGTGATAATACACTGTTAACCTGAGAAATCCTCACAAATGATTTATGGTTGTGGGGACTTTCCATTTCTTAATGGCTTTAATTTTTTTAGGGTCTACCTTAACACCCTCGTGAGATACAATATGACCCAGATATTCCACCTCTTGTTCTCCAAAGAAACATTTGGATGTTTTTTCATATAATTGTTTCTCCTGCAATAGTTTGAGCACCCTGTCAACATGTTGAATATGATCCTTCCAAGACCTGTAGTAGATCAGTATATCATAAAAAAACACTTGCACAAATTTTCTAAGGAAGGGTTTGAAAATGGAATTCATCAACCCTTGAAATGTAGTAGGTGCATTTGTAAGGCCAAAAGGCATGAGAAAAAATTCATAATGACCCTCATGAGTTCGAAATGTTGTTTTCAAAATATCTTCAATCATCATTCTAATTTGATGGTATCCTGAAGGAAGATCCAACTTGGTAAAATAAATTGTTGCATGTAATTCATCCAATAATTCATCAATCACAGGAATGGGAAATTTATCTTTAATGGTGAGCTTATCGAGCTCCCTATAATCCGGACACATACGCCATGGTCCATCCTTCTTGTTTACCAATACTACAGGAGAAGAGAAAGAACTTTGACTAGGTTGAATTATATATGCCTCTAACATTACTGCAATCATACATTCAATTTAGCCCTTTTGGACATAAGGATATCTATAAGGCCTGATTTTTGGAGGAACACTACCTGGAATAAAATGAATGTTATTACCATGATCACAAATATTTGGGAGCCCTTTGGGATTTTAAAAACCTTGGAATGATTGTCCAAGACATCTTGGAGATCTACAGAAATAGATGATTTTGATTTTGGAACTTCTAGTGAGCATAACTGTGAAATTACACCTCGTTGTTATTTATTTAGAATATTTTTAATGAAATTATAGCTTATTATCTTTCCCAGATTCCCTGCAATACCTTGTAATTCGACTTCCTTTCCTTTTGAAAAAAATTCAAGAAACGTTGTTGAAAATTAAAAGCTACCATCCCCAAAGATTGTAACCATTGTACTCCTAGTACAACATCAGCACCTCCCATAGGAATGGAAAACATTGGACTATTAAATACATATTCCCCCATGGTTAGCTTGATATTATGACATTTTCTAGAGAAATTTCTATTTTCTCCATTTGCAACCATCACTTGACATTCTGGTGTTGGGTATAGGAAACAATTCAATTCCTTGGACATCTGACAATGAATAAAATTATGGGTGTTACCTGAATCAATAAACACTATTACCTTTTTCTTCTTGATATGTCCTTCTATCTTGAGATTTTTAGGAGTGGTAACTCCTACCAATGCATTACATGATATGGTCGGACTCACTTCTTCCTCTTCTAGGGCTGGTTCCTGGTGTGTCTCCTCTTCTTGTTCATTTTCTTCTTCCTCTTCACAATATATGTAAAATAATTTCTTCTCATCACACTTATGAACTTTAGTGTACTTTCTATCACAACTATAGCATGGCCCTTTTGCTCTTTTTTCTTCCAATTGTTGTGGTGTCAACCTTGTAGGTTGTGGAAATCTAGGAATATCAACATTTCCATCTTTATAAAAGTGAGTGGTAGGATTCCTTGTCGCCATAATTTTACATTCAATTTCTCTTGCCAACTTGAATTCCTTCTCCAATGAATCAAGTTCCAAAACGAACTTCATGTTGGATGTTATCCTTCAAAGTTCCTATCAAGAGATCAATTTTGTGTTCCTCTGGAATATCAATTACCATTATATTCAATTTTTGGAAGTCCTCAATTGCTTCGCCACTAAACCCTTTTGTTTGAGATTTATCAATTGGCTGAAGAAGGTGTTGCTTTTTGTATCCTCATAATGTGCTATCATTTATTCCATAAAAATTGACCAAGTGACAATTTTTTTACAGGAGCAAAGCCATCGATACCATACAAATGTATTTTGTTCTAAATGTAAAGTTGCAATGCGTACCTTTTGTGTGTTTTGCACAATATTGAGATCAAAATATTGCTCCATCTATAGTATCAATGTTATGGGATCCTTTCCATCAAACTTCCTCATATCCATCTTTGGAATATGGTGGTTCTTTAATGCAACATTAGAGTTTATGAAATCGCAATTAAAATTTATTTTGTTCTCATCATGATTTTCATCTACTATCTTTTCGCCATTAGGAATCATTTCTTGTATCAATTTTGACAAATCTTGCTTCAAACCTTCCATTTTTTCTTCCATACCATCCATTTTATCTTCCATACCATCCATTTTATCTTCCATACAATTCTTCAAGCCATCCATCGTATCTTACATCCCTTTCTTCAAACCATCCATCTTAGCTTACATGCTTTTCTCCAAAACATCCATTTTATTTTTTGTTTCTCTTTGCAAGAGCGAATTTTGGTGCACTTTCTCTTGTAATTTTGATAGATCATGTTGCAATTCTTCATCTTCATGAGTCATAGTAGAGTACTATGAGGGCTTAATGGGTGTTGAATTATTTTTAGGAGGAATTTTATAACCCAATATTGATATCTATGCTGAATAGGCCTCTGGAATCACTTAAAACTATTTTTTCAAACAAGACTTATGCAATTTGAAAACAAATACACACGTTTTTCTTGCTTTTGAGGAGCTCGATATTGAAACTAAATTATCTCTAGGATTTTGGATCTTAAATATCTAAAATTTAGCCTTGACTTAGACCCCTGAATCTTCTTTCAATTGCCACAGTTATGACTTGATTTGGATTCTTCAAGGAAAATTTATTTCCAGTCTCCCACAATGACCTAATTATGGACCAGTTTAGTAGAGTGAACTTGTACGGATTGCCACGTGTCACTTTTTTCTCCTTTGGCTTTAATATTAAGAGGTAGGCAAATATATTCTGTGTACTTCCAGTCACTTTTTACAGAATTCTAATCTGATGCTCAAAGAGAGAGTTATGAAGATTTTCCCATGATCACCTCTTTAAGATTAAATTCGGGAGTGTGAAAAAGACCTAACTTCCATAGATCATATCTCCAAGAATATTGCAAACCAAGCTCGAAAATGTTGCGACCCTGTCCCTTAGGATTTTGGTTTTTTTCTCTAACGATTTTAGATTCTAAAACTTCGTGGAAAAAACGTTATAGGGAAAATTCCACGATGAAATTTTTAAGTGAAATTTAGGAGCCTGCAAATTGACCTAAGTTCTACAGATGATATCTCTGAAAATTTTGCGAACCAAGCTCTAAAATTTTACGATGATGTTCCTTGGGATTTCAAATTCGTATTCTAAAAATTTCAGCTTCTGAACCTTCCGATAAAATAAGTTATAGCAAAAATGCCACAATGACCTGTTTGGAGCAACAAAACCATAGAATCCAAAGCTTTGATACCAAATGTTGCGAAACTAGCTCCAAAAATAGAAGAAAATAGATATCAACGCCTTATAAATAAGCCACTTTGACAGGGAAACCTCCAATACATTACATGAATGAACAATTCTTGGATGATACAAATTATAAAACCTCCTTTCTATATATAGGAGTCTATGGGGCCACAATGTAATCCTAGCCGACCTAATAATAATAATTTAAGGGCACAATAATAACAATATGGGGGTTAAAGGGGTACAATAATAACAATAAGGGGGTTACAATAACAACAATAAGGGACTATAATAGTAATATAGGGACCTAACAGGAAGCTAAGATAGATGGTATGGAATCTAATATGGAAGAAAAAAAGGAAGATTTAAAAGTATACATGGAAGGTTTAAAGGAAGGTCTCACAAAATTGCTACATGAAATGATTCCTAATGGTAAAAAGGTATTATATGAAACTCACGACGAAAGAAAACAAGGCTTATCATAATTTGATATACCCTAACATTGGATTGAAAACCCACCATATTCCAAAGATTAATACGAGGAAGTTTCATGGTAAGGATCTAGTAACATGGTTACTACAATTGGAGAAATACTTTGATCTCCATAATGTGCAACACACACGAAAGTTATTAATTGGAACATTATGTTTAGAACCCAATCAGTTTGTATGGATTCGATGGAATTTTTCTCATAATACACTTGTCACTTGATCAATTTTTATAGAGGAAATAATAGCACATTATGAGGATAAAAAGAGAAACACATTCTTTATCCAATTAATATATCTCAAACAAAACGGTTCAATGCTGGAGTACATTCAGGACTTCCAAAAATTGAATATAATGGTAAATGGTATTCCAGAGGAACATAGGAATAATGTATTCATAGGGACTTTAAAGGATAAAATCGAACATGATGTTCACCTTTGGGTACCTGATTCATTTGAGAAGGTATTCAGGTTGGAAGGAAAAATTGAAAGAAAAATTATGGTGACAAGGAGGCCTACCACTCACAACTATAAAAATGTAATTGTTGCTACTCCTGGTATTCTGCAACCTACAATGTTGACACCACAAAAGTTGGAAGAAAAAATAACGAAATGATTTTTATACAGTTGTGATATAAAATACACTAAAGGTCATAAGTCTTCCAAGAAGAAATTATTTTACATATAGTCTGAAGAGGAAGAAGAAAAGGAACAAGAAATTTCAAAATAAGAGGATAGGCACTAGGAACCAACCTTAGAGAAAGAAGAAATGAACCTAATCATATATTGTAATGCATTGGAAGGAATTAACACTCCTCAGACTCTCAAGATAGAAAGAAATAGCAAGAAGAAAATGGTAATTTCTTTTATTGATTTTGGCAGTATTCATAATTTTATTCATTGTAAGTTAGCCAAGGAATTGAATTGGTTCTTATATCTAGCACCAGAGTATCAAGTGGTGGTTGAAAATGGAGGAACTATACATTTCTTTGGAAATTTCCATAATATCAATCTAACCATAGGGGAATATGTATTGAATATCCTTATGCTTTCCATTCCAATGTGGTGTTTTGATGTTGTACAAGGCTTTCAATGGTCACAATCTTTGCGTACGATAGATTTTAATTTTCAAGAAATTTCCTTGAAATTTTTTTAGGAAGGAAAGGAAGTTGAATTAAGGGTTATTGTAGGGAAAATAGGAAATATAATCACATCTAATGGCATGTCAAATATTCTAAATAAAAACAACGAAGCGTAATTGCATAGTTATGCTTACTAGAGTTTCAAGCACCACAATCATCTATTTCTCCAAATATCCAAAATTTCTTGGACGATCATTCCAAGTTATTTGAGATTTCCAAATACCTCCTACCTATTTTTGATAATGATCAAGTTATTTTTTTTTATTCTAGTAGATGTTCGTCTGAACATCAGACCTTACAGATACCCCTATGCCCAAAAGAGAAAAATTGAACGTATGATTGCAGAAATGATAGAGGTCGATATAATTCAAGCTAGTCAAAGTTATTTATTTTCTCTAGTAGCGTTGGTGCATAAGAAGGATGGATCATGGTGCATGTATCTAGATTATAGGGAGAAAAAAATGTCAATATTAAAGATAAAATTCCCATTCTTTTCATTAATGAATTATTGGATGAATTACATGAACTAATTTACTTCACCTAGTTGGATATTTGTTCAAGATATCATAAAATTAGAATGAAGATTGAATAAATTTCAAAAAAATAATTTAGAACTCATGAAGATCATTATGAATTTTTTGTCATGCCTTTCGGCCTTACCAATGCACATTCTACATTTGAAGGGTTGATGAATTTTTTTTTCAAACCTTTCATTAGAAAATTTCTGTTAGTAGTTTTTGACGATATACTAATCTACAACAAGTCTTGGAAGGATCATGTTCAACATGTTGAGAGGGTGATCAAACTATTTGAGGGGAAACAATTATATGAGAAAACCTCCAAATGTTTCTTTGGAGTATAGGAGGTGGAATATATGGGTCATATTGTATCTCATAAGGGTGTTAAGGTAGACCCTAACAAAATTAAATCCATTAAGGAATGGAAAATCCCCACAAACATAAAGCATCTGTGACGATTTCATGGGTTGACAATGTATTATCGCAAGTTTTTTAATAATTATTGGAGAATAGAAGCACCTCTAACAACATTATTGAAGAAAGACGCATTTTATTGGAATCCAAAAACAACCAAGGCCTTTGAACATCTTAAAGAGGTAATGTAGCAAGCACTAGTCTTAGTTATGCCAAACTTCACCAAAACCTTTATTGTGGAATTTGACACCCTAGGGAATGCAATTGGTTCTGTTTTAATGCAAGAAGGAAGACCCATTTATTTTTAAAGTCATCTAATAAAAGGAAGGTATTTATAGAAACCTATTTATGAGAAGTAAATGTTGAACATATTAGATGCATTAAAGAAATGAATACCTTACCTAATGAGAAGGCACTTCAAGGTAAACAAAAATCATGATAGTCTTAAATTATTTTTGGAACAAATATTATCTTCAGGAGAGCAGAAAAAATTGTTCACAAAGATGTTGGGTGATGAATTTGAAATCATCTATGAAAAAAAGAAGCTAAATTTTGTTGCAGATGAACTCTCAAGAAAGGATGAGGATGCGGAAGCATTACATTATACCATTTCTATTATCCAACCATATTGCATAACTGAAGTAAGTGGGATGGAAGAATGACGAAGAAGTGTGGACACTCATTCAAAATTTGCAGCAATATCCTATTACATATTATAATATTAACTATAAAAATGATTCATTATGGTACAAATATCGCTAATATATTTTTAATAATTCCTAACCAAAAAAAAATATTATTTTGGATTTCACACCTTTCCCTTCGGAGGAAACTTGGGATTTTTAGAAAATTATCACAGCGTCAAGAAATATTTTTTTTGGGATTGCCTTAAATATGACATTAAAAACTTTATGATGGAATTTTTGGGTCTCACAAAAGAATAAAATTGAGACAATTGAGGCCCCATGTATTCTACAACCTTTATCCATTCCATGTTAACGTTGGGAGGATGTTTCAATGGATTTTATCACATTTTTACCCAATTTCAAAGCAAATGATGTCATCATGGTTGTAGTTAATAGAATTAACAACCATGCAGACCATTATGCATTTTCTCATCCATTTAAATACAATACAATTATTACTAAATTTATAGAAACAATTCAGAATCTATATGGAAACCCAAAGATGATTTAAGTGATAGAGATCCCATTTTCACTTGAAATTTTTGGGTAGAATTATTTTCTTGTTTGGGTACTCAAATAGATCATAACTCATCTTATCATCCTCAATCTAATGGGAAAACAAATATAATGAACAAATTCTTGGAAGGATATATTCGTTGCTTTGTATTTGATAAACAAAAATAATGGGTCTAGTGATTACCTCTAGCTAGATTGTGGTATAACAAGTCCTTCCATAATGCAGGAAAAATTACCCCATTTATGGTACTTTATGGATATCTTCCACCATCAATCACATCATATTTAAGAGAAAAATATAATGTTCAAGAATTGGAATGTCACATCGAGCATAAAAAACAAGTTCTCCAACTCTTAAAGGATTACCTCACTTTGGCATAGAGTCGAATGAAACAACAGGAAGATCAAAATCACAACAAAAGAAGTTTGATGTAGGACTTTGGGTATTTTTACAGATATAACCATACAAACAAATATCCCTCAAGCAAGCTAAAAAGGATAATAAATTATCACCAAAGTAATATGGTCCTTAGAAGGTTTTGAAAAATATTGTTACTATGGAATACAAATTGGTTCTTCTTGCATCTTCCAAAGTGCACCTAGTTTTCCATGTTTCATGCTTAGAGAAGGTTATACATGACAAGCTTCAAGTTCAAACAATATTTCTAGAACTTGACAAGGAAGAGAGAATAATATTGGAACATGAATTAGTCACAGAAACAAGAACTCGACAGCTACAAAATCAATCAATTTCATAGTATATCATGTGGAATAACTCACCCGCTAAATATTCCACATCGAAGGATGAGAATTTTATACAAAAAGCATCCATAACTACTCAAGCATTGACAAAAATAGTTTTTTGAAGGATAGGGGCATGTTAGGTTCCTATAATACTAGTGTATCCCCTTATTATTATTGTTAGTGTAGCCCCTTATTGTTATTGTAAGTGTAGCCCCTTTATTGTTATTGTTGTTCCCATGTACTCCCCATATTGTTATTGTTGTGCCCCATAGAAGACCATTGCTGTTATTTTTGTGCCCTTACATTATTATTGTTATGTAGAATATGATTATATTGTGACTCTTTATACTCATATATATAGAAAGTAGGGTTTTTCATTTATGTATTGTACAGGAGGTTTCCCCCTCGAATTTGACACTTTTTAAGTCAATGATCTATATTTTCTTCTATTTTGTGAGCTAGTTGTATAGCAAGTGTGCAGGAACCTACCTGCAGAAGGATACAACCTCATCTCTTTTTCCAACACCTTTTGGATGGAAGCTACAAAAACCTATCTAAAGACTTACATCGTGACCTCATTATTGACCACTTTTCAGAATCTTTCAAATTGGATCTAATTCTCTTCACCATAGCTATGTATGTGCATGATTTTGCTTCATAGGAGCCATGTATACTTTTTATCTTTACCATGAATTTGTCTCTGAACTAATATTCCTTTTGTTCATATCACTTGTAGCATATGCATAACCATCAGTATGAAATCTTTATCAAGTGGGCTTCCATCAAGGACAACACATTATCCATAATTCAATCAAACACATCTCAGATTATTTGAACATCAGTGACTCGATGGTACTACCACATGGGGTAGGCCCAAAGTGGACATTAAATGCATGATTAAATAATGATTACTCATAATGAAATTCAACACATCTGTTAACAAGTGAAAAATCAAAGTGGTACCAGAGCACATGCAACTCATATGAACAGATTTAGTTTTCATAGGAGGAAAAGTGAGACCTCTTGGAAAAAATAGCTTCCTAGTGAAGTTTCAAATTACCAAAAATGAAGGGAGACCCATTATTGAGCTCAGTGAGATATTTCCCATAGTTCCAACGATTCATCAAATAGAGCCACAATTTTCTCGTAATGGTGAACAAAAAACTAGGGCTTTCCTATAAGATGGCTTCTTTCCCCTAAATCCAATTCATTTGCACATTGAGCTATCTCAGAATTTGGAAAGGTGGAGGAGGCCCTAAATATTTGAGAGCTCATATCAGTCAAACCAACAGTTAGAATTTGGACTTGTAACTTTTAGGTAGGTGGCATAACCCTATTCATCATTTCGAGTGGATTAAGTTCTCAAATTAGGGCCTCATATGACTAGGGGAAACCCATATTCTTCCTCATGGTCATAGCTTATGTTTTAGGCCTTTTTCTACACCCTATGGCATAGAAAAAGGGTTGAAACCTATGCCCAATTTTTTTTTTAATGGAAAACGTGTTCCCATAACCTAAAGGAGAAACCGAGTTGTGGGATCTCTTCGAAGCTGAAGATAATGTATGAATATACAATTGATGGCTTTGATTTGACAAAGCATGATGTTTTTTGGTAGGTATGGCAGAGCTAAAGTTGGTGTGGTGAGAATGATATTTGCATTGTGATTCAAGAGAATCAGGTTGTTAGAAGGGTTCTTGCATGGTATGGATTTCTCCAATTCTTCGAGAACCCATTTATGGTGGTGGGTGAGAGACTTTTACCCTAGATTATGATACACTAGGAACTATATTAGGAGACGTTTGCAACACAATGGAATAGTATCGAGATCATGATTCAGACGATATATATTTTAATATCATTTCCACCATTGGAGGTGGTGGGAGAGACTCATCCAGTGCTACCTCATGGAAGAGATATTGGAGAGTTTGTGGACCATCATTATGTACCTAGTACTCACATAGACACAAGAATTTATATACTTGAATTCGAGAGTCTTGAGACACAAGCTATGACTATATCAATGGTGCAGATCTGGTGTAGTCATCCCTTCTACTGTATTTCTAGAGGTCAGAAGATGTTGGTGGAGAGTGTGTTGGGAGGGACCTACTATGAAAGAAAGTTTGTGTTCCTTTCTATGCACACCCTTTCTCCTCCACAACAATTATTTCTCACATGGATTAAAAATATATTTTATTTTGTAACGACTCTCATCCAACCCCAATTTTTTTTTTCCTAAGGATGATTGAACTTTTTTCTTCAATTAAATTTTACGATTTCGTCATTAATACTTAATATTCTCTTGATATTAATAAGGAAAGAGGTTTATGGAATTAATTATATAATTCCTTTTCCAAATGTTTTCATAATCCAATGATACCCTTCACATCATGTTCATCTCGTCATAATGGAGAGGTAATATACAATTTAATTGTCCCCTAGACAATTACCTTTTTATTTTGTCAATTATGTGTTAGGTTGCCACTTGTTTTATTTCTCATAACATATATGGTATCAATGTATTTCGACACTATCATTATATTTCTAGGATTGTATATGTAACTCTCTCTATTTACATATATATTATCGATCCAATTATTATATATACCTTTTATCTATCGATAAGGGTGATTAATTGTATAACCTTACGTCAAATTCGATTTACATATATATATTGTTATGTGCATAACCTTAGAACTTTACTAGTTGTTCATGAATTCTCAACAATCATATCATCGACTTTCGATATGAGTATAACTGAGGGCAATGGTTGATAATTTCATTCCCATAGAAAGTACACTTGCTTTTGATGGTCCTCATCAATTTGGTTTTCATAAATTCAGAGGTATGTTTCATTAATGGCCTCATCGTAGCGTGTACACTATGAGTACTTGGTCATTAACCTTGATCCAAGTTTTATATATTATTCACCCTTTGTATTTTTCTTCCCATACAAATATCTTCGATTGGAATTTGAGTTCAATGTGATTTCTCCGTAATATGTAATGATGAAGGCAACTCTCATTTGTATTTTGAAACAACATTTTAAATTCGTCCTACGTACTCTTTATATGCGTTGAGCCACCCTTCGGTACCATGGGATATATATATATATATATATATATATATATATATATATATATATATATATATATATATATTTCATAGATATTGGTATACATCACTTAAAAGTTTTAATTTCTAGCACAGAACAGGGGTACCATTGTGTTTAATGAAATATTTCTTCGGATTGCCGTCGTCGTCTCCTTGATTTTAATCCTGAGATACACACATTTATCGAAACAACAATGGGGATCTGTGGACACGTGTATGGTTCGGATGAGTCGATTTCAAATTGCGGTTTTAGTCTTCGATTTTTATTTAAGTCCTCTGTTCTATGGTATGTTTATTTTTACCAGCTCATTCAACCATATGCCTTGTTGTGTTCACAATGGAACTTATGTCCATTGTTCGAGACTTCTGCTAGTTCTTGAACGACGTTCAAGTATGGATACCATCGTTTTCCATCCATATTATCGAATTTTATTATTGTGTCTCCCATTGATATATATATTTCTATCTTCAATGTGTTTTGATTTCTTGTGCAGCCCTCGTGGCCTGTAATATCCTGTTTCGGGGATATTTCTAAAACACGGAAAAGTCCAACCAGAGATGGACTGGGAGGGAATTTACTGGATATTTCACCTCTAAAAAGTGGGAAAGATCTGGAGGCTACCTGTCCCTTTCCAGAATCTATCTAAGAGTGAAAGATAAACACACCAAGTGGTATAGAACTAGAATGCTCAAAAACAATAATAGACATATAATATCATAGAAAGAGAATACGGCAAAGACGACAACTATGGCAACTACGACAACTCATCAGAAAAAATAGAGAAGAAATGTTGAGCCATTTTATTAATATGAGAAATTTAATGGAGTACAATAGGCTAATCTTGTGCAAAGCAAGTGAGAAAATACTCTCAGAGAATACTGGGAATGGCTGCTCTAGGAACTACATCCTAGCTTTTGGAAAATACCATGTAGCTGCTACTGTTGGAATGGACTGAAGACGAGGGGTTGATCCCCTTGCCGGAATGAGATGAAAATCGGAAAACCTCCTCTCCTGAATAACCCAAACAAGATCCATAAACCATTCCAAGAATGTCCAACCCCAGAAATCATCAAAACCTGCCTCCCCAGTGAATTACACTGGCCTCCAAGGCACTGCGTAGTGGCTAGATAGAAACAGTTGAAATACTACCACAAACTCCGCCAAAACCCTCTGACAGGCAAAGGCTGACCCTCTGCTAAAAATCTTGGCTAAATCACCCGCAGAAACCCTAATCTAGAGCTCCTCCACAGTGGACTGTGTCCTCTCTCCCAGTGACTGTGTATTCTCAATAAGCTCTAGTTCTGTAACAAACCCAAATAGTGAAACGACACATAGAATGCTGAAAAACTAACCCTGCCCGAGCAGGGCTAAGGGCAAGATATCCGACTGGAGACACTCAATACACTGAACAATGCTACAGATAGGCTAAATAGAAAGTGTGCTGAAGAAGACATAAGTCTCACTCAAAAATCATCAACTCAAGAATGATCCAAATGATGAGGCTCCTCCATCTTTTATAACATTGGTTTAACTCCAAAACCTATCGTAGCCTCTCTCTCCTCCACGTCCTCATCCTTATCTGCACAGAAGCTTCTAGAGTGCATGTAGGCCCCCCTCGTCTACATGGTGTTTGGCCCCCTTGACCCCCCTATATTATTGTCATGCTTCCCAATATTATTTTCATAAGAGTCCATCTCTAAGGCCTCCCAATACATGGTGACCTTCCCCAGTGTAATCAGCCACTGAACACCCAGTACCACATTGGTATCTGGTATGTTGACCACGAAAACATGATCAGTCATGGTGTAAGTACCCATCATCACTGCTAACTTTGGAACATACAAGGCACACTGCATCGTCTGGGCTCCTGGGACCAAGATTGAAAACCTGTCAAAACTCTCGGTCGGTATACCCCTCCACTTGACCATCTGTGCATCAATGAAGTTGTGGGTTGCCCCACTATCAACCAAGATTGATACTCGCTGGCCACGTACTGTCCCATGTACGCATAGTGTCAAATACATAGGAACTCCTTGCAAAGCTGCAAGGGCCCCTCCAGTGGGTGCAGAAGATGCACATCCTATCCTTGGAGGTGGAGGCGGAAACTGATCCTGGGCCATCTGACTATCTCCTGCCTCCTTATCATCCTCCTCATCCTCTTCCCTGCTATCATCGCAAAAGACCTCAATGAAGTTTTCTTTGCCAGTAGCATGCCTATACCTTGGTGCCCACGACTCCTGACAAGTGAAGCACAGCCACTTCTTCCTCAATTCCCTCCTGGCCTCATCATCTACATGTCCCTGTCCTGAATTCCCCTTGGGAGGTGGAACCCTCACATCCTTCCCCTTGGGCTGGGAACCCTATCTCTAGGGGTAAGGTGTCCGTGTCCTAGGCAATGCATCCTACAAATCCCTGGTCCTACTGATAGCATCCTGGAGTGTAGCTAGTCTAGTGGATCTGACTAAATCTCGAAGTGGCTCTGCCAATCCCTCCATAAAAATATAGATCATCCATGTCACGGATAGCTCTGGCACCATCACCGAAACCCTCAATAAATATGCAATGTATTTCTTGGGGCTTCCTGTCTATTTGAGCTTTGTTAGCTCAAAAAAATGCTGCTTTGGATCCCTCTGGTCAAAATGGTCTATAAATATCCTGATAAAATTGACATATGTCATCACTGTGGAATGCCCGAATGTCGCCATCCCATGGAACCACCAGTAGTGGGCCTCACCATCCAAATGTAATGTTTCCACCTTGATGGCCTCTGTCTCCGACATCTGGTTAAGCTGGAAATAAATATCCAGCTTCTCCACCCAAGACATTGCTGAACTGTTTGATGATCCATCAAACGTAGGAAAATGAAATCTACTAGAGGCACGGTTGGAATCTCCATCATGGTAATGTCGGTGCCCTCTATGATGGTCGTGGGGTCTATTGTCCTGCTGGAGCTGCACAAAATGGCTGAATGTGAGAGCATCCCTGAAATCCTGCCCGTAGGAATGATACTCTGGAAAATACTCATCTAAGTGTCCAGGCTCTGCCTCCTGCTAGGCTCTTTCCCCTGTATCCGCTCCCAAGAAAGTGGGCATAGTAGAGCGGGTAGGCCCACAAGAAGCCGTTAGCTGAGGCATATCACGCTGAGCAGTACCCTAATCTGGCAAGTTATGCGATGTACCTGATCCCTCTCCAACCTATAAATCTCGTGGAGTCTCATGTTGCCTAGCCTCCAAAGCTATGAACCTCTATCCCATCACCTCAATCTGTCTAGCTAAATCCTGCACATACTTGAGGAGTGCCTCTCTAAACTCCTTGGCCTCTATGTCATCTGCCATTGGTTCTTTCTCTATTAAATCTACTACAAGCTCCACCTAATCTGTGTCTGCCACAGGCTCTCTCTCCTCATCTGCGTTTTCTACCTGGGCATAGTCTTCCTTTTCGTAGGTGGCCTCCAACCTATGCTCACGGTCTCTATACTTCCTGCCTCTGTACAGTCTCTTTCTTGATGTCATAGACCATAGGCTAAGCCAGAACTATGCTCTGATACCACTGTAATATCCCGTTTCAGGGATATCTCTAAAACATGACAAAATCCAACCATAGATGGACTGGAAGGGCATTTACCAGATATTTCACGGCGAGATCCAGAGGCTACCTGGCCCTTTCTAGACTCTGTCTAAGAGTGAAAGATAAACACAAAAAATGTTATAAAACTAGAATGCTCAAAAACAATAATATACATATAATATCATAGAAAGAGAATACGGCAACGATGACAACTATGGCAACTACGGAAACTCATTAGAAAAAATAGAGAAGAAATTATGAACCATTTTATTAATCTGAGAAATTCAATGGAGTACAATAGGCTAATATTTTTCAAAGAAAGTGAGAAAACACTCTTAGAGAATATCAAAAATCGTTGCTCTGGGAACTGCATCGTAGCTGTTGGAAACTGCCATGTAGCTACTACTGTTGGAATGGACTGAAGACGAGGGGTTGATCCCCTTATCGTAATGAGCTGAAAATCAGAAAACCTCCTCTCCTCAACAACTTGGACAAGATCCACAAACCATTCCAAGAATGGCCAACCCCAGAAATCACCATAAAATGCCTCCCCAGTGAATTACGCTGGCCTCCAAGGTGCTGCGCAGTGGCTAGATAGAAACAACTGAAATATTGCCAAAAACTCCACCAAAACCCTCCGACGGGAAAAGGCTGGCCCTTTGCTCAAAATATCGGCTAAATCACTCGCAGAAACACTAATCTGGAGCTCCTCCATAGTGGACTATGTCCTCTCTCCTAGTGATGGCGCAGTCTCAATAAGCTCCAACTCTGCAACAAACCCAAACAATGAAACGCCACACAAAATGCTAAAAAACTAACCTTGCCTGAGAAGGCACTAGAAGTCCCCCGGGGCTAATGGCAAGATCTCCAACGAGAGACACTCAATGCACTAGAAAGTGCTCCAGACAGTTTAAACAACCAGCGTGCTTAAGAAAACATGAGTCTCACTCCAAAATCATCAACTCAAGAATGATCCGAATGAGGAGACTCCTTCATCTTTTATAACATTTGTTTCCCTCCAAAACCCATCGTAGCCTCTCTCTCCTCCACATCCTCATCCTTATCTACATAGAAGCTTCTAGAGGGCACGTAGGCCCCCCTCCTCTACGTGGTCTTTGGCCCCCTTGACCCCCCTTTAGTCACAACGATGTGCTACTAGGCGGATGTCTTATTCTACTAAAGTGAGTTAGACCCTCTTTACTCACTTTTTATTTATTTACAAACCATAGACAAAAATACTATACAAAGATGAATATTCCAATTAGTCGTCGCTAATTAGGAATATTACACGGCCATAAGTGTAATTTTGATATCTTCCTTTACTGATATCTACTCTCAGTCGTAATGGTTGTAAATTTGCCACTGATTTTTAGTCAATATTTATTTTAAGTATTTAATTTTTTGTAATATCACTCTACATTTGCTTACTATTGGATTTTAAAAAGAATTCATTTGACCAAGCATTCTACTAACACAAGCAGTCGCTCTAGTAACATTAGTCCTTGTAATAAAATTCACATGTAATTTGTGTATTTCGTTTGGGACGTAGGACAAAACCTCCATATTTTGTATGGGGGTTCCTACAATTCTCCATGATTTCGATTCTTCATGAACTGAGTTTTACTATAAGGGTTGTGTTTATTTTGTCTGAATGTCTATGTTATTTTATATGAGTTTGTATTGCCTCACACATATATGTGACTCAGGTTTTTCTTCTCCATAATTCCCTTGTCATTTCAAGATAAATATGTACTTTTCCCCTCATGTAAAGCTATTGATTTTGTGATTGTTAAAGAAATATTTACAGAATTTTCTGATTTAAATAAATATTAACTCTCTTTCTTACCCTTGTGAAATGTATACAATTATCGATGGTCTTTAAATCTTGTCAACCATCCATTTAAATTTTTATTTATTAGCAAGGAATATTTAACAAACACTTCGCTTACCTTCCAGGTATGTTAACTTCACTTCTACTGGCTTGCCTCAACGATTTATCCTCTATATAAATTCTCCAGTTCTTAATTCTGACATCTATCATTTCCTATTAAACGCACATGGATTTATGTTTATAAACGATCTGGATCTAACTCAGATCCGGACATTTGAATGCTCTATATAATGATTTTGGTTTACACAGATATTTAAAAACACTACGTATACTTTTGTATACATCAGGATGTTTAATATAGAGTTACAAAATTTATTACTCTCATATGTCTCTAATTCTACATTAATTTAGGACTCAGTTATTTACTTCAGATTTTCCATATTCTAATGACTAGAATACATTTCCTTATTCCTATGTGCTTTCATCGATTATAATTATTCTTTCACTAAGAATGATTTCAGAAGATTTTGAAAGGTTTTCTTCTATCAGAATAACACTTATACTGCAATGTATATAATATTTCCATTTCCTATTATATCAGCTAGCAAAAGTTGTCTTACATCAGCATGTTTGTATTTCCCAGAACATTGTAATGACTTTTTCTTATTTAATTTTTTCTCTCGTTACCTCTCTTAATGAAGTATAATTGAAATGGTTTTTTTTTTCTAACTCAACATGTTTCCAATTAGGCTGAATATATTATTTACATACTTCAACACTACTAATATATATGTTTTGTTCAGATTTGAGAGGAATTTTTGTTTTACATTATGCATGCAATTAATAATCATGTCTAATAATCTTCATTTGACTTCAGGCTTTACCATCTATGTTCAAATTAACATTAATCAATCTATTTTAAAATTTTCCTGAATATATATGTTTAAAATAGATAAATTATTTTATAGATGTATCAATGACATCTATCTTTCTATTGTAAAACTTAATATTTCTCAACCATTTAACATTATTTGTTTTAGAATGCACTTTTTCCTTAACCTGTTTGTCAATTATAGTCTGTAGAGTAACTTGCTGTTTCACCTAATTTTGTAAAATTGCTGGGTTACTATAGACTGATAGCTTCTACCTAAATTCTCATCATACCATGATATATTCCAGAAGTAGCATTTAAAATTTATAGTACTCAAGATTATTTGGAAATGATACATATCTCCAGATTTAGACCTTACCATGTTTTAGAGATTCTGGATGATATTATTTCCATAATTTATATTCCTACAACTATACAGACAGTAGAAGATTTATTTCTCCTATTTTGTTCTGTTAAATGTAGGGAATATTACTCTCGACTTAAAACAAAATAATAAATACAACATTTATCAGTACAATACTACATCATATGTTTTCACCATTCATAAAATTTTTTTGAGCATACCAATTCTCCAAATGACCAATCCTCCCAACCTTAGAGTTCCTTTGTCTCTCGAACTCACCCCCAAGCTAAGATCCTCTTCCTAGAACAGACCAACCCCAATCTATACAGGAATAGCTTATTTAAGCTTATTCTCTCCTCAAAGCCTATTTCTAATTCTGCATCCAGAATTACAAGATGCTTTTCTTCCTGTTTGCCTAGGCTTCCATTATTTAGGAACTTTAAAGTTGCTTTCTGCTTTTCCAGCTTTTTACCTCTTCCCAACTACTCTCCACATCATTGGGGAAATTTAGATTTTTCCTTAAAAATATAATTTAGAAATAATTTGTTTCAAGGTTTTTTGAGATATTTTTGGGGAAAGTCTTAGCCTTATTCCATACCTCATGGATTAGGAAAGTGATCTCAAAAATCTCATTCGTTCAATATGCACAGAATTGTTTTATTTATTTTTCACAATTAAATAATTCATTAATTACAACCACACAATAATTATCTATTGGGGTCCACTCCCCTTTGGACTGAAGTTCAAATGTCTAACTTGGAAAACTTAAAACTAGGGATGTTACATATTCCCCCTCTGAAAAAAAACACCATCCCCAGTGTTAACAGCTAACTACTAGAGTTTATTTTGAAAATAGATATGGATATTTTTCCATCATATAAGCTTCTATTTCCCATGTAGCTTCTTTAGTAATAAAGTGCTTCCACTGCACCTTTACTTTGGCTGTTGTTCGATTTCTCGATTGAATTTTTTCCTGCTCCAATATTTGAAGAGGCTCTGGAAGGAACTCCCCTTCTCATTCCACCTGTTTCACATTCCCATCGAAAATGTGAAAAGCATCATGTACATATATTTTTAATAACAAAACATGAAACACATTATGAACTTTAACATGGGGCAGCAAGGCCAGTTTATAAGCCATTGGTCCCACCCTTTCTAACACCTCAAAAGGCCCACAATATCTAGGAGCCAATTTTGCACAACTTCCAGCATAAAATGTGCTCTTTTTCGGTTTAATACACAGATACACATGATCACCCACTTTGAACTCTCGATGCACTCTCTTCTTATCAACATAACTTTTCTGTCGATCTTGTGTTGTCTTGATATTTCTCTGTATTTGTTTGACAATCCTTTCCATTTCTTGTTGAGTATCTAACCCCAATACTAGCTTATCTTTAGGTTGGCTCCAACTTAAAGGAGTTCGACACTTTCTTCCATAGAGTGCCTGAAATGGACTCATTTTGATGGAGGATTGATCGTTGTTGTTGTAAGAAAATTCGACTAAATGCAAGTAGTCTTCCCATTTTGATGGCCTATCCATCACATATATTCTCGTCATATCCTCAAAAATATGATTTGTCCTGTCTATTTGACCATCTATTTCAGGGTCATAAGCAATACTAAAATTCAATTTAGTACCCATGCCCCCAAACAGGCCTTTCCATAAGGTTGTTGTGAACTTAGCGTCTCTATCTAAAAAAATCATGTTTCGGACCCCATGTAGCCTTACTATTTCCTTTAGGAACACATTTTCCACTTGGGCGGTCCCAAAAGTAGATTTTACAGGTATGAAATGTGCATCTTTTGTTAAAGTGTCTACCACTACCATCACGGAGTCATGCTGGTACTTTGTTCTGGGTAACCCGGTTATGAAATCTATAGAAATGGTGTCCCATTTCCACTCTGCAATAGGCAAGGGATTTAAAAGGCCAGCTGCATGCTGATGTTCAACTTTAACTAGTTGACATTCCATGCATCTAGCTAAGTAGTATGCAACATCCTTTTTCATTCCTGGCTAAAACAATTTCTTTTTTAAAGTTGTTAGCATTTTCTAATATCTAGGATGTCCTGAATATGGCTGTTTACGATATTCGTCTAGGCTTTTTTTCTTCAAAGACTCTACATTGGGGATATACAATCTGTTTTTATAGCAGATCAGCCTTTTCGAGTTTTGGGTGTATTCAACCATTTCGTTCCTTGGCATTTTCACTTGTATATTCTCATAATTTGGATCTTGATCTGCTACCTTTTTAACCAGTTCTTCTAAGTCAAAACTAACACTACTCCCAACACTGCTTATGTTTTTGCAGGCACTCCTGCTTAGTGCATCAGCAATTTTGTTTTCTTTCCCTTTGACGTGTTTTATGTCCATATCAAATTCACTCAGAAAATACAGCCATCTGGCTTGTCTAGCATTGAAATCTCGTTGAGAAAAGAAATACTTGAGACTAATATGATCTGTCATCAATGTAATTTTTTTTCCAAGAAGATAGTGTCGCCACATCTTCAAGCCGTGAATTACAGCAACCAATTCCAGATCATATACATTGTAATTATGTTCATGTTTCTTAAGTTTCCTAGACACATGCAATAACAAAATTTTCTTGCAACAAAAATCCTCCCAATCCCTCTCTACATGCATCCGTACACACAACGAACTCTTTGTTAGGATTTGCAATTTTCAGTATAGGGGTTGTAGTAAGTTTTAATTTTAGTTGTTCAAAGTTTTTTTGGAAATTCTCAGTCCACTCAAATTTGGTGCCTTTTTTCTGTAGTGAAGTTATGGGATACGCTATTGCAGAGAATCTTTCCACAAACCTTCGATAATAACCTGCAATTCCCATAGAAGATCTTACTGTTGAAACATCAGTCGGCACCGGCCATTCTCTAATAGCCTTTATTTTCTCAGGGTCCATAGCCAATCCTTGTTCCAAAATGATATGCCCCAAATATTGAATCTTGTATTTATAAAGTTCACATTTACTGAATTTGGCATATAACTGGTTTTCTTTCAGAGTCTGTAAAACTATCCTTAAGTGTTATTTGTGCACTTCCTTTTATACTATGTATTCTATTTCCTCACAACTTTGTGCATTCTCGGGAAATGAGAAATAATGAGTAAAATATATATTTTTTGGAAAAAATAACTAGAAATCTAACATCCTGCAGTAAGGATTGTATTTTTTGTTGTTGTTTTAGCAGTTGTTTTTTTTTTCCGAAAAAAGGCATGCAACTTGAAGAGGAAAAAAAAAAAAACCTTTCCTCCTTTCAAATAGTTATAGAATCCTTTTAGTAGCTCAGTTGGTGTAAATTTACTTTATGAGAATAGAGGTCTTGGGTTCAAGTCTCTTTGCCAAGCTTATTTTTGTAAAAAAAATAATTTCAAGTTACTTTTTCTTAAAAGGCTTTTTGGCAAGTTACCTTTTTAAAAAAAGGGTTTTATTTAAAAAAAAAACACATGTAACTTAGGTTTTAAAGTTACTTTGTGTAATAGTGTTTCTCACCCATTATAAAAAGTGAGTGACATAACGTATTATTTAAAAAAAGAGAGCATATTATACTAAGTTTGGAAAATGGGGGTTTATTTTTAAAAAAGTATAGCTTCATCATCAACTTTCAACCTATCACGTGACTACACAGCATCTACTCCAACATTTATTCAAAAAGGCATAATTTCTTCATCTGGAAGTCGGTTTTAGAGTCATTTTTTTTAACCGGGCTAATTTTTTAAGGTATTTCCATTGGAGTAGTTAGATTCAATATTTTCATATTCACTTTATAAAAATATAAAGTGCATGGCCAGTTATTGTTAACAACATCAATTATTTCCAATGGCTATCCTACATGGTAGAATTACTTAGAAGTAAAGTGCTTTATATAATAGCCTTATATAAGGAATCTAAACTTACTGATGTAGATAAAATGGCTAAATGGGAAAATAAACAAGATCAAGAACGAGGGTTGATAAGAATTATCATTGCTCAAGATCTTAGATTTCATATCCAAGAAATTGACTCCCATGTCAAAGCTATGAAAAATATAAATACTATTTTTGGCATTAAAAATGAAATGAGAGCCCACCAGGTTGAAAATTAGTTTCTTACTTTGTACCCAAATAGTTTCTCCTCTATTGAAGATCTTTTTTCTAAATTCAAGACCCTTAGACTTGTTTTAGAAGTTTATAAGTAAGGTCAAAAAGGAATATGATAGTCTTATCTATTCCATTCTTACTAAGCTAGGCCCTCCATACTCTGTATTTGTTTCCACCTTCCATTACACTAGATAAGTCCTCATTTCTCAAGGAAAAGCCTACAAGTCTCCCTATTTTGATGCCTTTTGTGACTCTTTGATAAGAGAACAAGAAAAACCTTTACACCTTTCTCTTATTAATATTGGAAACTCTTCTAAGAAAGCCTTAGAAATCAAACAACAACCATATCCAAAGAATCATAAGAATAAACATCCTAAAAATAATGTTCCTAAACTAAACAAAGGTCTTCAAAAATTTTAACTGCAAAATAGAAAAGAAACTCAAAAAAATGATAAGGAAAATAAAAACAAAGGGAAGAATACAGATAGACATTGAAACTTTTATAATCGTGATAGCCACGTAGAGTGAAAATGTTTTACTGTTGTATGGTCTAGAACTATTCATCTAGATAAAGGGCAGTTTAATGATGTATTATGTGTTCCTAACTTGTCTTGCAACCTTCTATCTCTTTATCAGATAAATCATTCAGGTGAAGGGAAAGCCATAGAATTCTCACTTCACGATGTTGCAATTAAGGACTTAAGAGACCGTAGACATATTTTACCTACTAGCATTACTAATGATTTTTTTGATCAGCGGTTGTCATCGATCTCAACCCAAGCAACACCAGGGGCTAACCAAATATTGCATGGGAATTTTGACCTACCAAATTAATATATTATGGGTCAATAACTCTTTTTATGGTTTATACTTGTCGATATGTTTCCATTGATATATGACACGCCATGTAATTCTTCACGGTTTGAGATATATTCATGTTTGAAGTTTGTAACCCCCGTTAGTGGGCTAAAACCCCATGGGGTTGGGGCATGGGTCATTGAAAAGTCATAATTAATATTTTTTATGCTCCTAAAATCCCTCCCATGTTCACTTGTTGAAGCCCCTCTCAACTTCAACATTCATATAAATTGTGATCTTCATTTCCTCCTTATGCAAGGGATTCGGCCATCTGAAATAGGTCATTGTGGAATTTTCGCTCTAACTTTTTTTCTACGAAGGTTCAAAAGATGAATTTTTTATGGGGCGAAGCCTAAATCCCGAGGAAGTTGCAGCAAACATTTTAGATTAAGGTGCGCAATATGTTTGGAGATATGATCTATGGAAGTAAGGGTTTTTGCAAGCTCCTGAAATTCATCTCAAAGAAGTGACCTTGGTAAAATCGTCATAACTCTCTCTGTGAGTATCAAATTGGAATTCCGTAAAAAGTGGAAGATAGTGTGTAGTATGTAATTTTTTCTCTATCAATTTCAGATCCAAATGAAGAAATAGAGACACGTTGCACGTCGTACAAGTGTGCTTTGCTGAAACAATAAATAATTAGGGAATTGTGAGAGATTGGACATAAATATTTCTTGAAGAATCCAAATTGGGTCAGACTTGTGGCATTGGAAAGAAGACTTTAGAGGAATACTCCAAAACAAAAAACTAGATATTGAGGATCTAAAATAACAGAGATACACCAGATTAAATATCGAGCTCCTAGAAGACAAGAAAAAGATAGATCATGTGTTTTCAAGGGTTGCAAAATACCTGAATTTTTATGGCATCAAAGAAAAGAAAGGTACATCAGAGGGTAGCATGACAAGAGCAGAAACCAAGTTGCATAACAACAACAAGAAGTTCATCATATGAATTCTTCAAGTAGGCAGCACTGCATACAATCATTGTAAAGGTATCATTGTACTTAGTCATTGTCAATACATTATTGTAAAGATTGTACTATTATCTATCTACCAAGGGTTGAAGACGCAGTGTTGGGAGTTCTAGGATCACCATTAGGTGGTTGTGTCAAAGTTTGGGCTATGGTCTAGTATATTTTCTTCTTCTACATCATTCTATATCATTGTAAAGTGGACCATTTTCCCTGGTACGGGATTCCATTCTTCTTTTATTCTTCTATAGGGTGGTAGGGTGGTGCTAGGGTGAGTTGTAGTGCATTGGGTGTTGGGGCATTCGTTCAGTTGACTACTGAATAATATCTGGCATTGGAGCATCCATCCAGTAGGAGCTGGAGAAGAATTATTTTCTAAATTCTAGGAAGTTGGAGCTTTATTTTTTCAATTGGAGTTTAATATTAAAGAATTATTAGAAAAGCATTAGGTGGTTTTTGTCCCGAAGTGGGTTTCCACCTTAAAAAATGTGTACATTTGTGTTCCTCTTGTTTGCTACTATCATTGTAAAAACACTGATAATAATTGAAGATTAACTAATGCTCTAATTGAAAGGAATATTGATTCACCCCCCCTCTCAGTATTTCCAACAATTGCAATCAGAGCTTGGTTCTTTCAATAGCAGTTTAGCAGCTGGAAGCAGGTCATGGAGCATACCAAGAATGGTGTACCTCTATTCAATGAAAATAATTATTCACTTTGGAAAGGAAGAATGGAGGTCTATCTCTTGGCACAAGGTTACGAAGTATGGGACACTGTTCAAAATGGATTTACATCAACCGCAAATGAACAGGGTAAGAATAATTTGGAAAATGATGCAAAATCAAAGAATATTGTTATCAGTGGACTTATTGAATCTACTTATCATAAGCTATTGGGTTGTAAAACTTCCAAAAATGTATGGGACAAGCTTGAGAATATATATGCAGGTGACTCAAATGTCAAAGAAGCAAAGCTTCAAATCTATAGAGAAAAATTTGAGCAACTCAGAATGAAATAATATTGCAACATTACTGCATACTTCCAATACGTTGATGAAATAACTAATACTCTGGAAGGATTGGGAGAGCCAGTTGACGAGAAGACTATTATACGAAATATTCTTAAAACATTACCAGGGAGATTCAACCCAAAGGTATCGGTCTTAGAATATAGTGAAAATCTAGACAAACTCAGCAAGGACAAATTACATGGAGTTCTCATAGCATATGAAATGAGACTTGATGAGGAAAAGGGTACTTCAAATATATAACATGCGTTCGTTGCAAATAAGCAAACCAATAAGGACAAACAACCTTCAATTGAAATGACATGCACCTACAAGTGTGAAGAAAAGGGAGATGATGGATAAGGTCTTTCAGATGAAGAATATGCTTACTTTATGAGAAAACTAAAACCTGGTAAGGGAGAATTCGAAGGTAAAATTCCATTGATATGTTTTGGTTGTGGTGAGGTTGGGAATTTCCTAGAAAAATGTCCAAACAAAAGTGATGGCAACTCAAAAGGAAATAAAGGCTTTAAGAAATTCAACAAGCAAGGAAAAAAAAAAGGATCCAAAAGGAACTTTCTCTCTAAAGAAGATAGCTCATCATCCGATGAAGAAAGTGACAGTAAAGAAGAAGCCAATGAGAAATTATTGTTTATGGCCAAGCACAATAAACGAGAAGTATCAAACGATGAAGAAGAAGGGTTGATCATAGAAGAATTTTATGAGGAGGCAATCGAGCTTATAAAAGAGCTCAATGCTGAGAAGATACATTCCAATACTCTTGAAGAACAAGTTCAAGGTCTCAAAATTAAGGTTGAAGAACACAAATGTATTAACAAGATCCACAAACCAGACAAGAATGGCCAACCCCAGAAATCACCAGAAACTGCCTCCCCAGTGAATTACACTGGCCTCTAAGGCACTGGGCAGTGGCTAGATAGAAACAACTGAAATACTTCCACAAACTTTGCCAAAACCCTTTGACGAGAAAAGGCTGACCCTCTGCTAAAAATCTCGGCTAAATCACCCGCAGAAACCCCAATCCGGAGCTCCCCCATAGTATACTATGTCCTCTCTCCCACTGACTGCAAAGTCTCAATAAGCTCCAGTTTCGCAACAAACCCAAACAATGAAACGACACACAAAATGCTGAAAAAATAACCTTGCCCGAGGAAGCAGTCGAAGTCCCCCAGGGCTAAGGGCAAGATCTCCAACCGAAGACACTCAATGCACTAAACAGTGCTACAGATAGGCTAAATAGAAAATTTGCTCAAGAAGACATAAGTCTCACTCAAAAATCATTAACTCAAGAATGATCCAAATGAGGAGGCTCCCCCATCTTTTATAACATTGGTTTCCCTCCAAAACCTATCATAGCCTCTCTCTCCTCCACATCCTCATCCTTATCTATGCAGAAGCCTCTAGAGTGCATGTAGGCCCCCCTCCTCTACATGGTGTTTGGCCCCCTTGACCCCCCTTAATTCACAATTTTGTGCTACTAGGTAGATGTCTTATTCTACTAAGGTGAGTTAGACCCTATTTACTCACTTTTTATTTATTTACAAACCATAGCCAGAAAAACTATACAAAGTCGAATATTCCAATTAGCTATCGCTAACTAGGAATATTATAGCCTCCCCTGGAAAAATGTTGCTTGCCCTGAAGCAACTAAAGTGATGGATGTTGCAGAATCTTCCCGCTCTCCCTAGTGGCATCCTCATCCAACAAATTCTTCCACCGCACCAAGAATTCCCGGACCTTCCTACTCCATAACCGCCTCTGTCTAATATCAATAATGGCCTCCGACTGCAACATCAAGTGCCCCTCATCATCTGTTGGTGGTAGCTCCTCTGTCACTATCACTTGCTGTCCCAGCACCTTCTTCAGGCATGATACATGGAAAATGTTGTGGATCTTGTTGCGTTGGGGCAACTCCAACTCATATGCAACCTGCCCAATCCTGCGTATCACTCTGTATGGCCCGTAGAAACGAGGCCTGAGCTTCTCAGCTCCCTTTTGCTTCATTGATGACTGTCGGTATGGTTGTAAGAGTAGGTAGAACAAGTCCCTTACTTCAAACTGTCGCTCCACCTAACCTCTGTCAGCATACAACTTCATTTGGTTCTAGGTTGTAGCCATATTGTCCTTGAGCGCTTGGAGGATATCCTAACTCTCTTGGATCTACATCTTGTCTCTAGGAGCCTTACTTGCATCGAACATCACATTAGCAAATGATAAAGGATTATACCCATACAAAGCTTAAAACGGTGACATACCAATCGACATGTGATGTGTCAAGCTGTAGCAGTACTCCCCCAAATGCAACCATCTCAACCACGCTCATTACTTCCCACTAAAATAGTTACACAAGTAGCCCTCCAGCCACTTGTTAACTATGTCTATCAGTCCATCCGTCTATGGGTGGTAACTGGTACTCGGTGTCAACTCCATTCCCACTAGCCAGAAAAGCTCCTGCCAAAATCCACCCTTGAATCAGTTGTCCCTGTCGCTGATGATGGTCTTAGGAAGACCATGCAAACTGAAAACCTCCTGGAAGAACAGCTTGGCCACCTGTGCTGCTGTGTAATGCACAGATATGGTGAAAAAATGCACATACTTTGTTTGTCGATCAATGACGACAAAGATACAATCCTTGCCCTGCACCATGGGAAACCCTGTGATGAAGTCCATCGATATGCTCTCCCATTTTCCCTCCGGAATGGGAAGAGGCTGCAATAGTCCTGCGGGATGGCTCATCTCACCCTTGTTCCTCTGAAAAAAATTGCACTCCGTGATGTGCTGGAGTACGTCCTCCTTGAGGCCCCTCCATGAAAACCTCTCTCTAATGGCCCTGTAGGTTTTCGTAAACCCCTGATGGCCTGCCAATGGAGAGTCATGTGATGCCTAGAGTATATTATTATTAAGCTGAGATCCCTCAGTCAAGAATATCCTATCCCTATAATAGATGATCTCATCGACCACCCTGTACCAGTCATCTGCCACCTGTCCATCCAGTACCTCACATGCAAATTTGTCCTTGGAGTATTCAACTAAGAGTCGAGCCCTCCAATCTGCATCCAAGCTCATAAGAGATAATGTGGCTGGTCTACGTGAAAGGGCATCTTCTACCAAGTTATTCTTACCCTTGACATACTCAATGTCAAATTCATATGCTTCAATCTTACTGATCCACTTCTGCTACCTCTCCTGTAGCTTCTTCTGTTCCAAAAAGAACATGAGGCTGTTGTGGTCATTTCTCACCCTAAATATGTTCCCTACCAAATACTTCCATAATTTGGCCAACGCATGCATGATGGCAAACATCTCCTTGTCATATATGGGATACAACCTCTCATGCAGAAGGAAATTATGGCTCTCAAAAGCTATAGGGTGTCGCCCCTGCATCAATACTGCGCTGATCCCCTCTCCTGACGCATCACACTCCAAGATAAATGGATGCGTAAAATCCAGCAACACAAGCACTGGGAAGCTACTCATCACCTCCTTGAGCCTTTCAAAGGATTGCTGCGCTATATCTGTCCAACTGAATGCCCCTTTCTTTGTCAAATCTGTAAGGGGTGCAGCAAGCAGAGAGAACCCTTTGATGAAATTATTTTAATAGGCACATATCCCAATGAATCCTCAAATTTCTGCCACATTCTTCAGTTTTAGCCAATCTCTGATGGCTCTAATCTTCTCCTCGTCGACCCTCACTCCATCCACTCCAATGATGTGACCCACATACAACAGCTCTGTCATACCAAACTCACACTTGGAGAGCTTAGCATAGAACTGTTGCTCTTCAAAGATGCATAGCACTATCTCTATATGCTGGAGATGCTCCTCCCACATCCTGCTATATATGAGTATGTCATCAAACAAAACCAATACAAACTTCCTCAGATGACTGTGGAAGATATGGTTCATGCAATACTGAAAGGTGGCTGGTCCATTAGTCAGCTGAAAAGGCATAACCAAAAACTCAAAGTGCCCATAATAACACCTGAAGGTGGTCTTGGGAATGTCTTGTTCCCTCATGCGAATCTGATGGTACCCTGATCTCAAGTCAATCTTTGAGAAGAACTTAGCTCCTCTCAACTCATCGATCCTGGGTATAGGGTACCTATCCTTCCAAGTCTTCTTGTTCAGGGCCCTGTAGTCAATGAACATCCTCAAAGTGTCGTCCTTCTTCTTCACCAACACTATAGAAGAAGCAAACAGACTCGTGCTCGGTCTGATGTGTCCAAGAGCCAAGAACTCTTGGATGGCCCACTCAATCTCATCCCGATAGGCTTTGGGATTCCTATAGGGTGTAGTGATCACCGCCTGGATACCCTGCTCCAACTCAATGTTATGCTCAAACCCTCTATCTGGTGGCCGACCTGGTGGTATAGCCCCAAACACTACCTCATGCCTGTCAAGGATAGCGTGTATCTATGGATGAACTGCTCGACCGGTGGTCTTTGCCTCTGATGCCGACAACTCAATCGCCCACTTTATGTTTCCCTTCTAGAATTCTGCCTCCATTCGGTGTGCTGAAACTGTCTGAGATGGGTAGTAAGTATGCATCCCGCGGATCTTCTCATGCTTCCCAATATTATTGTCATCCCACTCGATCTCTAAGGCCTCCCAATCCATGGTGACCTTCCCTAGTGTAATCATCCACTGAACACCCAATACCACATTGGTATCTAGTATGTTGACCACAAAAAAGTGATCAGTCATGGTGTAAGTACCCATCATCACTGCTAACTTTGGAACATACAAGGCACACTGCATCGTCTGGGCTCCTGGGACCAAGACTGAAAACCCGTCAAAACTCTCGGTCGGTATACCCCTCCACTTGACCATCTGTGCATCAATGAAGTTGTGGCTTGCCCCACTGTCAACCAATATTGATACTCGCTGGCCACATATTGTCCCACGTACGCACAGCATCAAATACTTAGGAACTCATTGTAAAGCTGCAAGGGCCCCTCCAGTGGGTGCAGAAGCTGCACCTCCTATCCCTGGAGGTGGAGGCAGAAACTGATCCTGGGCCATCTGACTATCTCTTGCCTCCTTATCATCCTCTTCATCCTCTTCCCCACTATCATCAGAGAATAATTCAATGAAGTGTGCTTTTCCAGTAGCACACCTATACCTTGGTGCCCACGGCTCCTGACAAGTGAAGCACAACCGCTTCTTCCTAAATTCCCTCCTGTCCTCATCATCTACCTCTGCCTATCCTGGATTCCCCTTGGGAGGTGGAACCCTCACATCCTTCCCCTTGGGCTGGGAACTCTATCTCTAGGGGTAAGGTGATCGTGTCCTAGGGAATGCATCCTGCAAATCCCTGGTCCTAATGATAACATCCTGGAGTGTATCTAGTCTAGTGGATATGACTAGACCTCGAAGTGGCTCTTCCAATCCCTCCACAAACACATAGATCATCCATGTCACAGATAGATCTGGCACCATAACCGAAACCCTCAAGATATATGCAATGTATGTCTCGGGGCTCCCTGTCTCTTTGAGCTTCGTCAACTCAACAAAATGCTGCTCCGGATCCCTCCGGTCAGAACACACTATAAATATCCTTGTAAACTCGGCATATGTCATCACTGTGGAATGCCTGAGTGTCGCCATCCCATGGAACCACCAGTAGTGGGCCTCACCATCCAAATTTAATTTTTCCACCTTGATGACCTCTCTCTCCAACATCTGGTTAAGCTGGAAATAGATATCCAGCTTCTCCACCCAAGACTTTGCTGAACTGTTGATGATCCATCAAACTTAGGAAAATGAAATCTACTAGAGGCATGGTGGGAATCTCCATCATGGTAATGTCAGTGCCCTCTATGATGGTTGCGGGGTCTATTGTCCCACTAGAGCTTCACAAAATGTCTGAATGTGAGAGCATCCCTGAACTCCTGCCCATAGGAATGATACTGTGCAAAATACTCATCTAAGTGTCTAGGCTCTGCCTCCTGCTGGGCTCTTGCCCCTGTATCCCCTCCCAAGAAAGTGGGCATAATAGAGCGGGTAGGCCCACAAGAAGCTGTCGGCTGAGGAATATCACACTGAGCAGTACCCTACTCTAGCAAGTTATGGGATGTACCTGATCCCTCTCCGACCTAGAAATCCCGTGGAGTCTCATGCTGCCTAGCCTCCAAAGCTATGAGCCTATATCCCATCACCTCAATATGTCTAGCTAAATCCTGCACGGACTTGAGGAGTGCCTCTCCAAAATGCTTGGCCTCTGTGTCATCTGCCATTAGTTATTTCTCTCTTAAATCTACTACAAGCCCCACCTGATCTGTTTCTACCATAGGCTCTCTCTCGTGATCTGCGTTTTCTACCTGGGCATAGTCTTTCTTTTCGTAGGTGGCCTCCAACCTATGCTCACGGTCTCTATACTTCCTGCCTCTGTACAATCTCTTTCCTGATGTCATATACCACAGGGTAAGCCAGAACTATGCTCTGATACCACTGTAATATCCTGTTTCGGGGATATCTCTAAAACACAGCAAACTCCAACCATAGATGGACTGGAAGGGCATTTACCAGATATTTCGCCTATAAAAAGAGGGCAAGATCCGGAGGCTACCTGGCCCTTTCCAAACTCTGTCTAAGAGTTAAATATAAAAAAAAAAAGTGTTATAGAAATAGAATGATAAAAAACAATAATATACATATAATATCATAGAAAGAGAATACGGAAACGACAACAACTATGGAAACTACGGCAACTCATCATAAAACATAGAGAAGAAATGCTGAGCCATTTTATTAATATGAGAAATTTAATGGAGTACAATAGGCTAATCTTGTGCAAACCAAGTGGGAAAACACTCTCAGAGAGTACTGGAAATGGCTGCTCTGGGAACTCCATCCTAGCTGTTGGAAACTGTCGTGTAGCTGCTACTGCTGGAATGGACTAAAGACGAGGGGTTGATCCCATTACCGTAATGAGCTGAAAATCGGAAAACCTAATCTCCTCAACAACCTGGACAATATCCACAAACCATTCCAAGAATGGCCAACCCTAGAAATCGCCAGAAACTGCCTCCCCAGTGAATTACACTAGCCTCCAAGGTGCTGTGCAGTGGCTAGATAGAAACAACTGAAATAATGCCAAAAACTATGCCAAAACCCTCTGATGGGAAAAGGCTGACCCTTTGCTCAAAATCTCGGCTAAATCACCCGCAAAAACCCCAATCTGGAGCACCTCCATAGTGGACTGCGTCCTCTCTCCTAGTGACGGCACAATCTCAATAAGCTCTAGCTCTGCAACAAACCCAAACAATGAAACGACACACAAAATGCTAAAAAAATAACCTTGCCCGAGTAGGCACTAGAAGTCCCCCGGGGCTAACGGCAAGATCTCCAACCAGAGACACTAAATGTGCTAAAAAGTGTTGTAGACAGTCTAAATAGCTAGCGTGCTTAAGAAAACATAAGTCTCACTCCAAAATCATCAACTTAAGAATGATCGAAATGACGAGACTCCTTCATCTTTTATAACATTTGTTTCCCTCCAAAACCCATCATAGCCCCTCTCCCCTCCACATCCTCATCCTTATCCACACAGAAGCTTCTAGAGTGCACGTAGGCCCCCCTCCTCTACGTGGTGTTTAGCCCCCTTGACCCCCCTTGAGTCACAACGTTGTGCTACTAGGCAGATGTCTTATTCTACTAAATTGAGTTAGACCCTCTTTACTCACTTTTTATTTATTTACAAACCATAGACAAAAAAACTATACAAAGTCAAATATTCCAATTAGTCTTCGCTAATTAGGAATATTACACGACCATAAGAATAATTTTGATTTCTTCGTTTTACTGATATCTACTCTCAGTCGTAATGGTTGTTAATTTGTCGCTGATTTTTAGTCAATCTTTATTTTAAGTATTTAGTTTTTTGTAATATCACTCTACATTTTCTTACTCTTGAATTTTAAAGAGAATTTGTTTGACCAAGCATTCTATTAACACAAGAAGTCACTCTAGTAACAGTAGTCCTTGTAATAAAATTCACATGTCATTTGTGTATTTCGTTTGGGACGTAGGATGAAACCTCCACCTTTTGTATGGGGGTTCCTACTTCGATTCTCCATGATTTCGATTCTTCATGAACCAAGCTTGACTGTAAGGGTTGTGTTTATTTTTTTTGAATGTCTATGTTATTTTATACGAGTTTGTATTGCCTCACACATATATGTGACTCGGGTTTTTGTTCTCCATAATTCCCTTATCATTTTGAGATAAATATGTACTCTTCCCCTCATGTAAAGTTATTGATTTTCTGCGATTGTTAATGAAATATTTACAGAATTTTCTAATTTAAATAAATATTAACTCTCTTTCTTACCCTTGTGAAATGTATACAAGTATCGACGGTCTTTAAATCTTGTCGACCTTCCATTTAAATTTTTATTTATTAGCAAGGAATATTTAACAAAGACTTCGCTTACCTTCCAAGTCTGTTAACTTCGCTTCGACTTGCTTGCCTCAACGATTTATCCTCTAGACAAATTCTCCAGTTCTTAATTCTGACATTTATCATTTCCTATTAAACGCACATGGATTTATGTTTATAAACGATATGGATCTAACTCAGATCCGGACATTTGAATGCTCTGTATAATGATATTGGCTTACATAGATTTTTAAAAACACTACGTCACTACAAGAAAAAAGCACATAGGTGAGGGTCATGCTTATGATGGACCTTTAAGGTCCATCACCAATGTCACATATGGTGACGGTCATTAAAAAACCGTCACTGTACGTGTATATAGTGATGGTCCTTTATGTTCAGTCACCAAAGATATTTTTAATGACACTTTTGGTGATGGTCGTTAAAGGCCCATCACTAATTCTCTCTTTGGTGACACTTCTAGTGACAAAATTTTAATGACCCTCACTGATGTTCTTTTTGTTACTTTTGGTGACAGTCAAAAAATGTCTGTCATCATTGATCACTAAAAACCGTCACTGTAAGTGTATATAGTGATGGTCCTTTATGGTCCATCACTAAAGACATTTCACTTTTGGTGAGGGTCGTTAAATTCCCATCACTAATTCTCTCTTTGGTGACACTTCTAGTGATGAATTTTTAATGACCCTCACCAATGCTATTTTTGTTACTTTTGGTGACGATCAAAAAATGTCCGTCAGCATTGATCATTCCAATGAGTTTTTGATGATGCTATGTTCCTTTTAATATATTATTTTTCAAAAGATAACGATTTAATACCATTATTGTTGAGAATTGTTTATAATATGTCTAAGGCCATAGTGGTAAGGGTCAGTCAATTTTTTAAGAAGTAATAAGCGTGTATCATTTCCCTCAAGTAATGACTAGTCGAATAGAGATTTCCTATGATTCAAAACATGATTCATATCTATTAAGTTTATTATCTAGAAAATTCCATTTTTTTGAATATGGCAACAAGAAACAGTAAAGGAGGCATCCTGAAACATCTTTCCTGATCCTAGTTGGAAAGTGATCACCAAAACTAGGTGGGGGCCACACAAGTGATTTTTGTCACAAAGTCTATTTTTAGACTATGTCTATTTTTAGACATATGGATCATGGTCTATGAGTTGCAGGATGTTATTTGTGGATGGTTGGTAAAGTTGGTAAAAATATATTGACCTCTATTTTTAGACATTGCGGAGTCTATTTTTAGACTGCCAGTCTAAAAATAGATCACTCGAATATTATTAGCCCTTAATAATATTTGGACTATAAACATTATCTTATCCTGTTGGAGCACTTCAGTTTGAGCAACGGATGTGGCACATGTAGATGACAAAAGGAATTACACTATTCCTAGGGGTTAGTTGAGCTATTGCATGGTTGACTTTAGTTAGAACTCATGTGGCAGAGTTTGGTGGAGTTGATGAGACAGTTGATGGAGTTGTGTTCGGTTTAACTTAGTTGAACTAGTTGTATTTAGTCTAACTGATAAATATACTAGTGATGAGTGGTTTGAATTAATTATTAATTAATTCACTAATTATTAACTCATAAATCAACTGAAGAATACATCAGTTGACTGCAGTGCATGGACAGTTCAGTAGAGACCAGTGTTAGAGGTGGGTGAAAGGGTGAGTCTACTATCAGTTGTGACTATAGTTGTGCATGAGATTTGCACACAGATTGATTGAGATTGCCAATGAGGATTGCGCAGTACAAGCCAGTGGGATTCGAACTTGGATCTCATCATTATTCATCTTGGATTGCGCAGTAGAGGTAGGCAGACAGGTGGAGGAGATTTGAACTTGTGACTTGTTCATATCTGAGCTAGTTTATGTGTAGCATGTGAGATAGTGCTGAGAGCTGTGAGGAGCTTTGTGCTATGTATTGTTACATGTGCTCTATCATTATAATATACAGATAGTTAGGGGTTTTTAGCTGTAAGCTTTCCCCATTACATACTGTGTTATATGTGTGCTTGATTATGTTTTAATGTGCGCATGCAACTACTTCTAATTTCCGCAAATTGATGATCAATTGTAGAAGAGGTTATGTATTATGCATGAAGCTCAAATAGTGTGTAATCAGGATAATCTCTATGAATAATTCATCTATTATTCAAATTTATACATGGTATCGGAGCGAAATTGATCATCGGATCTATTACAGTGATTACATTTTATTTCGGTAGACAGAGTCTGTACGAGGGCCAGGTAGCCTTTGGATCCATCCTTTCTTTGAAAGGTGATATATCCAGTAAATGAACCTATAGTCGATCTCTGTGCTAGAAATAATTTGTTCTCACAGATCAGAAGCGGTTGAGTTTTGAGCTGGTGGAATTCGAATTTGCAGTAGTGTTTTCTTGGTGTCGAAGTCAAAATGTCTTTCAACGGATTGCGATTGGAGTATGCCCTTGAGGGCAGCTCAAATTATTTTGCATGGAAGGACAGGATGGAGGCAGTGTTAGATGACAATGGGCTGAAGGAGTTCATAGATGATCAAGTCCCAAATCCTACTGATGCTGCTCAAGTTGAGGCTTGGAAAAAGAAGACAACAAAGTGTCGAAGGATTCTGTTGGAGGGCGTGAAGGATCACATAGTATCCAGCCTGCATGGTAAAGCTTCTCCATTCTTGATGTGGAAATATTTAACAGATTTGTTCCAAAGCAAGAGTGACCAAAGGAAGTTGGCGCTCAAGGATAAACTCAGGAAAATAAAGATGGAGAAGAATGACACTATTCTGGTATACTTGACAAATTTTGTCCATTGCAGGGATGAGCTTGGGAGTGTAGGAGTTAGTGTGGATGATGAGGAATTGGTGAGATTGGCTCTCTTTGGGCTTCTGAAGAGTTTTCATTCCTATCAGGATTCTGTCAATGATCGGGAGAAATTGCCAGGATGGGAGCGGCTTTGGTTGGATCTTGTGCAAGAGGAGATAAGGCGGAGTACCACGGATGGATCTTCATCAAAGGCATTTGATGAAGAGGATTACGCTTTGGCTACCAACAGAAGGAAGGGGAAGGGAAAGAAGAATGATTCTCAATCCAGTGTGGATGGTAAAGAGCATGACATGTCCAAAGTGAAGTGTTTTCATTGTCACGAGCATGGGCATTACGCCACAAATTGTCCACAGAAGAAGAAGAACAAGAAAGCTACTGGAGCTGCAGCTGGTGAGGCTCTTGCTTCGTAATTTGAGCTGGAATTCTCATTGATTGCATGCATGGTGTCTAGTGCATTGGGATCGGGGTGATATTTTGATAGTGGCGCTTCCTTTCACATGACGGGAGATGTGAATCTTTTCAGTGACTTGGTGGAGAAAGATCTCCAGTTGCATGTTGAGTTGGGCGACAATGGATGATACAATGTGACCGGCATTGGTACCATAACCTTTCAGAGGGAGTTAGGTAAACTCATTTTTATAAGATGTAGTGCATGTTCCAGGTTTAAAGAAGAAATTGATCTCAGTCGCAATGTTAGAGGATAAAGGGTATGAAGTTGTCTTTAGTGAAGGAAAATTTTTCCTTCGGCACAAGGCAACAGGACAAGTCAAGAAGGTTGGGATTCGAACAAAGAATATCTACAGACTTGAAGTAGATGGGATGTCTACGAAGCTTCCTACTGTTGGGAAGTGCAAGAAAGACATGCAATTGATGCTTGAGAGGGAACAAGTTTTGCATGCAGGTAAGAGTGAACCTCGAGATGTGGAGCAGCCAGAAGATGAGGATCATGGAGTGGGAGAAACCACTCATGTAGAGAAATTTCATGCCATATGGGTAGAGGGAGTGCATGCAGCTATACCACCAAGTGAGAGGCAGGGCGACATGCATGATTAATCCCAAGAGGATACTTCTGGACAGGATTCATGAGATGGTGTGGATCTCATGAATTGAACCTGGCTACGAGGTTCCCATAGTGCAGTATTAGCATGATCAGTTGGATTGATGCAGGCAGATCAAAGTGACAGTGTCGGATACTGGAGCGCGAATCAGACTTGACAGCAAGTGAAAGAGTGCATGGGTGCAATAGTTCAACATCGTAGTGGTTCCTGATGAAATGTGCGATTGGGCCCAGTATAAGTTGAAGACTTTGATGATAGATGCATCCGACTGATTGAGTTGTTTGGAGCCTATTTAGTTTCAGAGGAGTTGCAGAGCAGATGCATGGAGTTGCATGGCGCTTGTGAAGGTTGCAGGGCAAATGCATGGAGTTGCATGTCGCATGCAAATACAGTACTTTCTTGTTGAGAGGGAGTGTTGAATATGGAAACAAGAAATAGTGAAGGAGGCATCCTGAAACATCTTTCCTGATCCTAGTTGGAAAGTGATCACCAAAACTAGGTGGGGGTCACACAAGTGATTTTTGTTGCAAAGTATATTTTTAGACATATGGATCATGGTCTATGAGTTGCAGGATGCTATTTGTGGATGGTTGGTCAAGTTGGTAAAAATAGATGGGCCTCTATTTTTAGACATTGGGCGAAGTCTATTTTTAGACTTCCAGTATAAAAATAGATCAGTCGAATATTATTAGCCCTTAATAATATTTGGACTATAAACATTATCTTATCCTCTTGGAGCACTTCAATTCGAGCTACGGATGTGGCACATGCAGCTGATAGAAGGAGTTACACTATTCCTAGCGGTTAATTGAGCTATTGCATGGTTGAATTCAGTTAGAATTCATGTGGGAGAGTTTGGTGGAGTTGATGAGAAAGTTGATGGAGTTGTGTTTGGTTTAACTTAGTTGAACTAGTTGTATTTAGTCTAACTGATAAATACACTAGTGATGAGTGGTGTGAATTAATTATTAATTAATTCACTAATTATTAACTCATAAATCAACTAAAGAATACATCATTTGACTGCAGTGCATGGACAGTTCAGTATAGACCAGTGTTAGAGGTGGGTGAAAGGGTGAGTCTACTATCAGTTGTGACTATAGCTGTGCATGAGATTTGTGCACACATTGATTGAGATTGCCAATGAGGATTGCATAGTACAAGCCAGTGGGATTCAAACTTGGATCTCATCATTATTCATCTTGGATTGCGAAGTAGAGGCAGGCAGACAGGTGGAGGAGATTTGAACTTGTGACTTGTTCATATTTGAGCTAGTTTGTGTGTAGCATGTGATATAGTGTTGAGAGCTGTGAGGAGCTTTGTGCTATGTATTGTTACATTTTCTCTATCATTATAATATACAGATAGTTGGGGGTTTTTAGCTGTAAGCTTTCCCCATTACCTACTGTGTTATATGTGTGCTTGATTATGTTTTAATGTGCTTATGCGACTACTTCTAATTTCTACAAATTGATGATCAATTGTAGAAGAGGTTATGTATTATGCATGAAGTCCAAATAGTGTGTAATCAGGATAATCTCTGTGAATAATTCATCTATTATTCAAATTTATACATGGTATCGGAGCGAAATTGATCATCGGATCTATTACAGTGATTACATTTTATTTCGGTAGACAGAGTCTGTACGAGGGCCAAGTAGCTTCTGGATCCATCCTTTCTTTGAAAGGTGATATATCCAGTAAATGCCCCTATAGTCGATCTCTATGCTAGAAATAATTTTTTCTCACAGATCAGAAGCGGTTGAGTTTTGAGTTGGTGGAATTCGAATTTGCAGTAGTGTTTTCTTGGTGTCAAAGTCAAAATGTCTTTCAACGGATTGCGATTGGAGTATGCCCTTGACGGCAGCTAGAATTATTCTGCATGGAAGGACAGGATGGAGGCAGTGTTAGATGACAATGGGTTGAAGGAGTTCATAGATGTTGAAGTCCCAAAGCCTACTGATGCTGCTCAAGTTGAGGCTTGGCAAAAGAAGACAGCAAAGTGTCGAAGCATTCTCTTGGAGGGCGTGAAGGATCACATAGTATCCAGCCTGCATGGTAAAGCTTCTCCATTCTTGATGTGGAAATATTTGACAGATTTTTTCCAAAGAAAGATTGACGAAAGGAAGTTGGTGCTCAAGGATAAACTCAGGAAAATAAAGATGGAGAAGAATGACACTATTCCGGTATACTTGACAAAGTTTGTCCATTGCAGGGATGATCTTTGCAGTGTAGGGGTTAGTGTGGGTGATGAGGAATTGGTCATCTTGTCTCTCCTTGGGCTTCTGAAGAGTTGGCATTTCTATCAGGATTCTGTCAATGGTCAGGAGAAATTTCCAGGATGGGAGTGACTTTGGTCGAATCTTGTGCAAGAGGAGATAAGGCGGAGTACCAGGGATGGATCTTCATCAAAGGCATCTGATGAAGAGGATTACGCTTTGGCTGCCAAAGCAAGGAAGGGGAAGGGAAATAAGAATGCTTCTTAATCCGGTGCAGATGGTAAAGAGCATGACATGTCCAAAGTGAAGTGTTTTCACTGTCATGAGCATGGGTATTACGCCACAAATTGTCCACAGAAGAAGAAGAACAAGCAGGCTGCTGGAGTTGCAGCTGGTGAGGCTCTTGCCTCACAATTTGAGCTGGACATCTCATTGATCGCATGCATGGTGTTTAGTGCATTGGGATCGGGGTGGTATTTTGATAGTGGCGCTTCCTTTCACATGACGGGAGATGTGAATCTTTTCAGTGACTTGGTGGAGAAAGATATCCAGTTGCATGTTGAGTTGGGCGAAAATGGATGATACAATGCGACTGGCATTGGTACCATAACCTTTCAGAGGGAGTCAGGTAAAATCATTCTGCTATAAGATGTAGTGCATGTTCCAGGTTTAAAGAAGAATTTGATCTGAGTCGCAATGTTAGAGGATAAAGGGTATGAAGTTGTCTTCAGTGAAGGAAAAGTTTTCCTTCGGCACAAGGCAACAGGACAAGTCAAGAAGGTTGGGATTCGAAAAAAGAATCTCTACAGACTTGAAGTAGATGGGATGTCTACGAAGCTTCATACTGTTGGGAAGTGCAATAAAGACATGCAATTGATGCTTGAGAGGGAGTAAGTTTTGCATGCAGGTAAGAGTGAACCTTGAGATGTGGAGTGGCCACAAGATGAGGATCATGGAGTGGGAGAAACCACTCATGCAGAGAAATTTTGTGCCAGATGGGCAGAGGGAGTGCATGCAGCTATACCACCAGGTGAGAGGTGGGGTGACATGCATGATTAATCCCAAGAGGAGATTTCTAGGCAGGATTCATGAGATGGTGTGGATCTCATGAATTGAACCTGGCTACGAGGTGCCCACAACCCAAGAGTAGCATGATCAGTTGGATTAATGCAGGCAGATCAAAGTGACAGTGTCAGATACTGGAGCGCGAATCAGAGTTGACAGAAAGTGCAAGAGTTCAACAGTGTAGTGGTTCCTGATGACATGTGCAATTCGTCCCAGCAGAAGTCGAAGACTCTGATGATATATGCATCAGACTAATTGAGTTGTTTGGAGCCTATTCAGTTTCAGAGGAGTTGCAGAGCAGATGCATGGAGTTGCATGGTGCTTGTGAAGGTTGTAGGGCAAATGCATGGAGTTGCATGTCGCATGCAAAGACAGTCCTTTCTTGTTGAGAGGGAGTGTTGAAGATGGAAACAAGAAACAGTGAAGGAGGCATCCTGAAACATATTTCCTGATCCTAGTTGGAAAGTGATCACCAAAACTAGGTGGGGGCCACAGAAGTGATTTTTGTCACAAAGTCTATTTTTATACTATGTCTATTTTTAGACATATGGATCATGGTTTATGAGTTGCAGGATGTTATTTGTGGATGGTTGGTAAAGTTTGTAAAAATAGATGGACCTCTATTTTTAGACATTGGGCGGAGTCTATTTGTAGACTGCCAGTCTAAAAATAGATCAGTCGAATATTATTAGCCCTTAATAATATTTGGACTATAAACATTATCTTATCCTCTTGGAGCACTTCAGTTTGAGCTACAGATGTGGCACATGCAGCTGACAGAAGGAATTACGCTATTCCTAGGGGTTAGTTGAGCTATTGCATGGTTGACTTTAGTTAGAACTCATGTGGCAGAGTTTGGTGGAGTTGATGAGACAGTTGATGGAGTTGTGTTCGGTTTAACTTAGTTGAACTAGTTGTATTTAGTCTAATTGATAAATACACTAGTGATGAGTGGTGTGAATTAATTATTAATTAATTCACTAATTATTAACTCATAAATCAACTAAAGAATACATCAGTTAACTGCAGTGCATGGATAGTTCAGTGGAGACTAGTGTTAGAGGTGGGTGAAAGGGTGAGTCTACTATCAGTTGTGACTATAGCTATGCATGAGATTTGCACACACATTGATTGAGATTGCCAATGAGGATTGCGCAGTACAAGCCAGTGGGATTCAAACTTGGATCTCATCATTATTCATCTTGGATTGCGCAGTAGAGGCAGGCAGACTTGTGGAGGAGATTTGAACTTGTGACTTGTTCATATCTGAGCTAGTTTGTGTGTAGCAGTGAGATAGTGCTGAGAGCTGTGAGGGGATTTGTGCTATGTATTGTTACATGTTCTCTATAATTATAATATACAGATAGTGGGGGGTTTTAGGCTGTAATCTTTCCCCATTACATACTGTGTTATATGTGTGCTTGATTATGTTTTAATGTGCACATGCGACTGCTTCTAATTTCCGCAAATTGATGATCAATTGTAGAAGAGGTTATGTATTATGCATGAAGCTCAAATAGTGTGTAATCAGGATAATCTCTGTGAATAATTCATCTATTATTCAAATTTCTACACATTTAGATAAATTTCCACTATTGTGTGTAGGAAATATATTATTTAATACATAATCGGGCTCTGAAAATTCTATTAATGAGAAAGACCTAACAATCCTCAACAATGTGGGCACACCTTAAATTACTGCTTTGGCACACACTAACATTTCTTATTACCCCACATGTCTTGGAACATCTTTGTACCTAGAACATATTTTGATGACATTGATGCCCAAGCACATGGTGGCATGCGCTAACACAACATGGAACTCTCCTAGCATGTGTTGGCATGCTGCAGATAGTCCCTAGCATGCCTTAGAACACCTTGGTTGAATGCATTGACATACATTAGCACTTGGCACACAATGCCACTTAGCATGTATTGGGACCTATTATTAGTGTGCCTAGCATGCCCCTTTTCAAAAAGAATGAGTCCTGACTTATTAACCCTCTTATTGGTTCTTCCTTTTGTTGCCTTGACACATATTGATATACCCTGGCACCCTGCGCCACATCCTTAGCACCTAGCATGTATTGGCATATATTCGCACTATTAATTGGCACATGATATAATTAGCACACCCTGGAACTCCCAAGCACACTTTGGGAATTCTTAACATGCCTTGATATTCCCTAGCATGCCTTACCAATGCTTAGCATACGTTGTCACTCCCTCCTTGGCATGAAAACTAACACTGACCATTAACACTAGTCTCTGGCAGTATACGTTCCTCATATTCATTAACTTCCATGAATTTTTACCTAGTGCTCCCTTAATGTTTTCTCCCAGTACTCCTTAACACTCATCAACATGCATTATCACTATCTAGCACACCTCAGCACTCTTCAACATTCCCTTCGACTTCATAACATGCATAACACTAGTCCCTGACACATCATTGGTTCATTATGTGCAACTATTTACTACAACATCTGACCACTTTCCATCCTCCTTGATCGGATATCCTATGCTACCACCACCTTTGATTACCACACCCGTAGACTCTTTCCAATGCCACCCTAGGTCGGTAGCCTTTGCAGCTGGTGACTTAGGGTTGTTTCCTTGTTGTTTTCTTTTGTTTCCTGCATTCAATGACTAATTTCAGCTCTTACACACTCACCCTGTGTTGTCAACCCCTCAATTGCGACTTATCGAGTTGACATTTGCTACCATTTTGTGCCTCAACGACTATCTATTACCCAATGCCTACCACCATATTATCTCACTATCTTCTCCACAATATTGTTGTTGTTATTTAGTGACCCTATCTTTGTCATGTGCATCAAACTATTAGATTCCAACCTTATGCCATGAACTTTATTATCGGTTCATGAGAAATTTTAACTCCTCACTACTTCCGCGACCACCAGTTGCCACCCCAAACAATCTTTTTGGCACTTTGTTGTCTGCTGCTACCGTGCTCCCTTACCAAAATCACATTGTTTCTTGAGTCTCGATAGCCAATCCGCCCGACTGGAGCCTTGACCGCTACCTACACTAGTGGTGGCAGGTTCTGTTAGCCATAAGCACTCAACTAATAGTTGGTAGAGCTATGTGCCACTCACACATTTTTTTTAATTTGTCTTTAGCCTCAAAAGATTATCCCCCTCCCCCCCCCCAAAAAAAAAAAAAAAAAATTCTACAGTCATATAATACGATCTCGACCTACTTAAAAAAAACATTACCTCATACGATTGTGGATGAACCTATACCTCACAATCATGTACAAAACTGGCACCTGTTATTTAGATATAAGTGCGCAACAAAGTTTATGCTTTGATACCATGTTAGTTTTTGCTACAAACCTAACACTCGACACTTAATTCCTAACAAAATATTGATCTACTGTTTAATTGCATAAATATGTTCATAACACATTAAATTCATCATAAGAAAAATATATCAATTTCAATCATGAAAATATGACACAACAAATTCTACCCAATCATAATTCTTCATTACAATTATAAACTAACTTGGGCTCCCTTCCTGGGAAAATGGCCCAACCAAGGAAATACATACAACAACCGGATCTGATCTAGTTGATCAAGCCCTCCTTGGCTGATCTGGATCCCTTGCTCCCCTTCCTTCGACCAAACACACTCATTGAGATTCTCTCTTAATTTTGTGTTGTTGTATGATGTGTCTTCTCCTTCTCCGTAGCCTTGCTTTTATAAATTTACATTGAGCTATTTTTCTAACCCTAATCCCCAAAGTGATTGACACCCAATTTTAGACCTCACCTCACTTGACATCAAGGATTGAGATTAAAACGCAATAAATAAAGTAAATAATTTACTTTTCCTAAGTTTAATTTAGCTCAATAATCCATCACAATAATTGATTTAGCTCAATAATCCAACAAAATGATTGTGTTATAAGTTACAAAAACAAATTGCTCACACTAGAGCAACTATTTTAGGAGATATTGGGTGAATTGTACACACCTAGACACTTAGGAATGTGTAGAACTACTTTCTTGCGCTACAAACATCAACAAAGAAAATGTAAGGTTTAGAGAGTGAGTTATAGAAAAAGAATGATGAAATGGAAAGTTTTTAGGATATGGATCAAAAACTGATGTGTAGAGAAAATGAAGTGAATGATGAACTTCAATTGTCAAGAAAAGCAACTATTGACAAAAATATCAAATAAACAATAAATATGTAAACAAAGGAATAAGCTTATTAAAAAGGGAATTCGATATACAAAGTGTTAAAGTCTAAGCTTAGGGGGAGAAGTTTTTGTCTTGTTTCTCTTCTTTTCATCAAGCAATTAGCAAATCATAAAAGTATGAAGATAAAAACAGTAAAGGACACATTGTGTAGGCTCTCAACCAGGGGAAAACCCCTCTCTTAAGGGAAACCCAACCAAAATTCTCTTCTTCTTCAAGAATCAATTCAAAGCGAGACAACCAAGACCTCTAGACCAACAAAAAACCTTCCTCCATCCACCAAGTCAACCCACCAACACAAGCTATTTAAAGTGAGCTTGATCTAACAAAGTCAATTCAAGTAAACCTCCTTCAAACTTCAGATCTCTACCTCCTGCAACAGAATTTCAGCCTCTATTATAGATTTGCAATTTTCGTCCCTCCTTCAACTCAAAAATTTCACACATGTGGGAGATATTCTTCAAGTCTTAGGTCATCCTTTCTTTGATAGGGTTTCTTATTTCTTTTCTTGTCTTTTTCACTCTTTTTCTCCTTCTCTAGATTGCAGATCCAACTTCTTGAACTCGACCTTTATCACAACTGTAATAACTGCAGTAAATACTCACATGCATAAGAGAGATTGACACAAACTTCAGATTTCAACTTTTCTCTTTGTCTCCTTGTTTATTCTAGACCTTCACTCTTCTTCCTTGTTATCTTACTTTAGATCGAACTTGATTGAATTAGATTCCACAATAGGTCGAATGCTAGTCTATATATAGTCTCTTTTGTGTGGTCGAATCAATTTCATGAGGCCGACTTGATAGATGTTGAAGCCAACTTGGTGGAGGAGGGACTAGACACATTTTTGATACAAATATATTTTTCTTTCTCAACATAAGAAGCCCAAGAAGGGTTTAGAACATGATGAAAAGGACAATTACTCATGACACAACCTTAGAAGCACTCAATGGGTTCTTTGGCCTATAACCATAATAAATAAAGCATGAAACCCATGTTTAAAATGATTCTTCTTTGATCTTTATAATACTTTTATTTTCTTCTCTTTTGCAAATACAGAAAAATTACATCATGTCATGAGCCAATCAACAATTATGAAGGCCGATACTAGTTACATTTTCAACAAATTGGACTTGGAAACATTATTATAATAAAATAGGCCACAATGCATTATCTAACACAACATCTTTCCTTTTACAACATATCCACCTTATATTCTCTTCATCATTCCCTTCCCCCACTTTAAGAGTATGCTAATATTCATTAATCATTAATAATACTCAAAAGCAAACAACAACATGAAGTTATTATTACCATTATTTTTCTTTCTAAAATAAAAATAACGAAGTATAAAGTGTAACTTATTTTTTTTTTTTAAATGGTTCTCAAGCCCCGAAGATTAGTGAATGCTACGTCCACAGAATATTTGTACTAGGTAGATCCACTCGAAAGGAAGTGACTAGGTAAATCCACTCGAAAATATCACTTCCCGTTACATCCCGAGATATTGAGAGAATTGAACTCATAACATTTCAATAACAAAATTATTTAAGGAGAAAACTCGACCCATTAAACTAACCTTCAAAATTGGAGTTGTCTATCAAGGTAGTGAAATAGCCCACACGACAGAAAACTGCCAGAATCCAATCAACTAAAATTCAAAAAAATCAGGTAGTTGGAGAATTTGGAATCAATTTTTGATAATGGAAATGGATTGAGCACTATCAAAAACCCTTAGGGTACTCAAAATTCTAAGGTTTAACAACTATAAACAAGATTCTGGGCAAAACTTTGCCAGTTTTTTTGAAAATCATTGCCGGATTCTGGGCGAAAACGTTGCCTGTTTAGACTACACATTCAAAATTTTCCTTTTCCTTTTTAAATTTTTTTATTTAAACATTTTAAATATAAAATGTTACTTTGTTTTTAATTTTTCCTTTCCCTTTTAACTTTTTAAATTTTTTATTTAAACATTCTAAATGCTACCTAGGATATGGAAGTGGATAGTAATCTGAAGTTAGCGTGATTTAATAAAAAGACATTCTAGACTATTAATTTATTTTTTTAATCTCCCACGATTCCTTTTTAATTGTTATATCGATCTTGTTGACTAATGAAAAATAAAAAATACTGATAAATCTTTTTTTGTCAGAATATTTGGACAAATAAAATTGAGTTTTCAAACTGGTAAGTTTTTTTTTCAGAATATTTGGACAAATATAATTGACTTTTCAAATCTTTTGATACAAATCTAACGATGTTGACCACGTAACAAAAGTTATATTCTTCTCAAGTTAAAGTAGAGTGGAGAACTTCATGACAGATATATTACATCACGGTTGCCAGATGCATTAGAAAGCGTTCTTTAACTTTAAAAGAAAAACACTTGTAGATCACCCATGTATTTAAATTGTGACTTTGAAATTCGTAGTTTCAGAAAATAAAATTCACTTTGTATAAATAAAGACGAAAGACATTACATCATGAACCATTACACCATGGGGCAAGGCTTAGAGGGCAAGATCGACATGCACCTCGTGTAGATCGGTGACCGCTTGCCATCGAAGAGAGAGGACTTATGGGTGGGGTGAGCTATTCAGTAGGTGGTGCTCCATGGCCTCACATCAAGGTGGAAGGCAATATAAGCTTCAAATCAAGGCTGCAAAGGATGGGGCGCAGAGGGTTTGAACGCACTGTCATAGTTAGGGTCAGATAGACCCTATTTTGTGCCTTCCGAAAAGAGAAAGGACATGGAAGACTGAACAAGCCCCAACCCAAGTCCATTGAGGCTTACTGAAATGAAGCCCAGATGACTGAAATCTCATAATAATTACAATAGGAATGATAAGGTCGACGGGCTTGATTGGAATCTTATATTGCAGCATGCTTCATTGATGTCTAGTGGGAATTTCAGGTGTGTTTTGTTTGAGGCATTTTTGGAATAAGAATCATGCAATAACCGCTGAAAGCTGATGTGGGCATCTTTGAAAATGGTCACAGTGAGCCTGAAAATGTGTTTACCCTAGTGGGTTGTTGATTTTGGTATGTGGGTATATGATTTTCTTTGTGTCTGAGCTCAAAACAGGCACTATACTTGATCAGTATCTAGGAAATGTATGATTTCAGAGATTATGGACCATGCTCAATACTGTGAAAGGATCAAGCGGAGAAAAGATAAAATGAGGGAATTTTAATTGGGTTCAGATCGGATTGGAATTAGAGGCTTTCTGTATATAGTATGATATAACAGGAACATCAATAGATTATTACGTTATCTCTTGAGCCAGACATGGAGCCAAAGGTGGGGGAAAAATACAGACTGGGGAGAAAAATTGGTAGCGGTCCATTCGGGGAAATATACCTTGGTAAGTTCTTTTTTGTTTGGGCACACCCAATTTGATTTGAAATGTAATCAAGGTCATTGTATACTTGGATGCATTTTAATGGGTGCGTACAAATTTTTGATTCATTATCATTTTATGTATGCTTGGACGCGTTTTTTTAATATCGATGGGGATATCTACATCAGTCTGATGAGAATAGATTGTTCTTCTATCATTGTGAATTGTGTATATTGGTGGTTTTCCAAAAAAAATTCTGCGTCATGACAATAGGCATTCCATGGGATCTGGATTGTTGCCATGTCCATAGAACCATTTTATGTTTGTCTTTTTTGGATCATAGCTGCAAAGCTGATGCTAGCCATACAGTTCTCATCCTAAGTGCCAAAGATGTAGATACTCTTGATGTTGGAACTGAAGCAGACTTTCATTTTAAGCTGGCAAAGCCCGGGGTTCAAATATAACCCACCTTCTCACCCCGACTTTGGAGGTCGACATCGGCTGCTTTTAAATTTTCGATGGTTGCGCTTTATCTGCACGTTATTTCATGATTTTGCTGAGTGACCAGGGATACATGATTATGATCAGTAAGTAGGGATGAATGGTAGAAGCTCATTAGTTTTCCTTTACATGCCTGGAAGGAAAGTCAGTCATTCATACCCATACAAGTGTCAGCTCATTGGTGAATTGGAGTTGCTCACTCTCCTTGTTTATATGGGAAGGGGATCTCATGTGACCTAGGTTCTTTGATAAAACATTCACTTTTTAAACAACACAGCCTTCACTCCTCTATAAGGAAAAAGACAAATTTTCTTTTATCGCATTGTTCATTTCGGTCAGAATTGATTATGATGCTTGTTATTTGTTTTCTCTATTTTGACATTCTATTCTGTTTGTATTTTCAGGGACCAATATTTTGACAAATGAGGAATTTGGCATTAAACTGGTATGGTCATTTCTTTACTTGAAAATTCATTGAAAACGTGAATTATCGACCAGTCAGCCGAATAGATCTCAAACTCCAAAGATCTTGCCTTTAGCCCTTTTTATTCAGTTTATTTGTATAAGTTATTTGATTCATTCATATGTTGGTGGCACCACATCAAAGTTATCATCTTGTTCTTTATTTCCCTTGTCTTGTATTTGTCTAAGATTCATATCCCAGAATTCCTTCAACAGATCTTGCGTTAAACATTTGCTGGCACAAGTCTTTTAAAATTATCAAGATGCAGAAGGAATTTATAGTAATTTCCTGAAATGGACCTAAAATTAATTGCCTGATGCCAGACAAAATGAAGTAGCATGTTGTCTGGACTAAGAGCTATGGGCTACTACTCTGTTTGTCTATACCCACATGGAACTTGAGAGTACAAAAATATATTAAGAAATGAAGAAAACTCTGGCAATGTGCTTCCTGGCCAGATAAGGTGAAAGTTAAAACCGAAAAGTGAATCTCTTTTTGAGATAGAAAGTTTTTGCAGACTTATATGTGAACCATAAAAGGTAATTAACATTGGACTTCATTTAGGGTATAGCTAAAATAACTGTAACTATCTAAATTTTTTCAAAGAAGATTCAGGGGATCTTAATATGCACCTGTTGCTTCTGCAAATCATTCACGTGCTTGCCCATTTTTATATTTCACACCAAGAAATTCAGCTATTATTTTTACTATTCTTTCAGGCTTTTGCTGAAGTATTTTTTCTTCTATGATCTTTGTATTTGTAATGTAATGTACAAGCAACTTAATATCTGATGTGATCCTTCTTCCTTTTATAACATGCACATTTTTCATTATTGTATTTATCTAATGATCTTTTTTATCAAACAGGAAAGTGTGAAAACTAAACATTCTCTGCTATTATATGAGTCCAAAGTTTACAGAATACTCCAAGGAGGAGGAGTGGAAGGTGAACATACCATTCTCAATTTGCCAACTCTTCAATGTTATCACAAGGGGTGGTTGTTATATTAAGTTTTGTTTTTCGTTATATCTAACTAAATTTTGGTTAAATATATTTTACTCACACTGTTGAATCAGCAGGTGGTATCCCAAATGTAAGATGGTTTGGTGTAGAAGGTGATTACAATGCCATGGTCCTTGATATTCTTGGGCAAAGTCTTGAAGACTTATTTAATTACTGTAATAGAAAGCTTTCCTTGAAGACTGCATTGATGCTTTGATCAGCTAGTGGGTATTTCTTTCCTTGAGCTCTTTTAATACGAGTTAAAACACTACTGGTTACATTCCTTTTTTCATTGTAAAATGTTTTCACTGGTTAGTTGATAATTGCAAAGTCCATTGATTGAAATCTTAAATATTCTGAAATCCTATCAGGTGGTGGGATTAATACCATGAACTAAATGACTAAGATTTGGCTCTCATTATGGATGTCAGATTCAAAGGATTGAGTATGTACACCGCAAGAGCTTCCTTCATCGAGATATAAAACTTGATAATTTTCTCACGGGTCTCGGACTGAAGGCAAATCAGGTTAGTTTGCTATAAATTTTCAGATTAAATGCTCTTATTCATATTATATCCTAAGTTTCTAACATGTATTAACAGACTAGGGGTCTCTATCAGCTAGGATTAAAACTTATAAATGAATCATAGCATAATGGAATATTGTCCCATATATGCCCAAAGCTTGAAAGTCGTCTCTTAAAAAATTCCATTTTCAGTGTCCTTTTATTTCAACACTGACTTCCTTTCCAAATCAGAGACAACATACAATATGTAAAGTATTGCTCATAACAAGGTCATGAAAAATGGAAAAACATTTCACCCATAGTAGATTATTAAGATAGAGTAACAGAATTGGACAACTAAAAGAAATTCTTACTAAGCTTTAAAATTTAAAAGCCATCGATTCGTTTCCAAAAGGATGGTCACTTGAATGTTATCACTTAGCGTATGTGGATGGTACATTAGTGCTAGAATATAAATTTTGATGTGCAATAAAGTCACCATAGTGACTTACGAGTGGCAGGTGCAGGGGTGGCTATTTACAACCCTAGAGGACCACAATAATTTACTTATGCCGGGGGATTGGGAGAGACATATAAAAATCACACTAAAACCCTAGCATTGTTTTAAGGTCCTATGTTGTGTGCAAGGCAGGTCAAAAAATTGGTGGTAATTGGAGATTCCATGGTGGTAATTCAAGAAATAATCAAGCATTCAAAAACAAGACCTTCCAACCATGTCCAGATTGCTAGACAGGATTCATATCATAATGGAATATTGTCCTTTGTCATCAAAACTCTAAAGAAAATGACATGAAAAAGAGAGGTGTTGTTTTGTATGAGGGACAAATGACCAAAAATTAGGGAAAAATCTTTTCACATTAACTTCCATCACAATTTTCCTAATCAACTACAGTTTGAATGTGTTAAATTTTCTAATCCCGGCAACGTGACTAATTATTTCCTGCCAGAATATTACACATATGTACTGAATTGAAAGCACAATTCATATTTTATGATCCAAATGGATTTTACAAACCCAAAAAACTTATATCTTCAAAAGTTGATGCAAAGGTTTCCATGTCGAAGAGCTCATCGAGCGCTTTCCAACGATGCTTGAACGAAGTCAAACGGATGTCGTGTGAAATAGATGTTCTTCAATATGTCTGCTAGATATATTCACTGTAAAATAAACTCAATATTGTTCCTCTCAAGACTTCTCTGTAATTTTATTCCAAAAACAAAGATCTGCAGGTCTGAATTTGTCTTCAAAACTGCCACTATAGATCCGAATTACAAGACTGTTGCAAGGTCACATATTTCACCATAGGTCTGAATTAGAAGGGTCTGAGTTGCAGAGAAGAGTATCAGGTCTGAGCTTCTGGAAAGGCCGAAATTACAGGCTTGTTAGGGCCGGAATTTCAAGCTTTGATAGGGCCGAAATTTTAGGCCTGAATTCAGTTCCGGAAAAATTATTTCCACAGGTGCAAATAAGTCTGCAAGAGATATATCCTTCTAGCCCAAAACGTTGTAATTATGATCTCCATTTTAATCTCCTTGGACTCCTATTTTATCTCAGAATTCTCACTATATTTTTCACCGAAATTTTCATTCCAAAATGATGAGCATGACTAGTTATTTATAGTTCTTTGTGTATGAACTGAACATTCCTGTCTTTTGATTAAGGAGCCGACATACCGATTTGAGCCAACAGGTGCATCATTTTTGGCATTTATTTAAACCAAATTCAAGACTGATACAGGGGTACAATTTTATGGTTAAGTCTGGGCCTCGGCGCTTGATAGGAACACCATACAATATAGCGGTACTTCTTGTATCTTCTGCTGTAGTACAGACCTGTTTTAACACCTCCTTTGCTAAACACTTGATAGTCGTAGGGGATCAAAAAAATTATGTTAGATCCCTCCTTTGTGGCTCAAAGACTCTTTTTGTCATATAAAATTCTGCATGTCAAAGACTCTCTGCTCCTTCACTTCCCACACGACAATGTTAAAGCCTCTCAGCCCTCCTGCATTCATTCAGATCACCAAACTACACATATGTTACCTGAAATAGTAGTGCTATAGACCTCCACAAAAAAACATACATATACAAAAAAAGAGAGATTTTATTCCCAAGTAGTGGTCATTATAGGGCTCTAGTTAGCTGGATAAAACATGCATGTAGAATAGAAAAGGCAGATTTTCACCATGGAGTGTGTTGTTTCCATCATTCTTAGGCAGCTGATATGTTTTCCCATTTAGTGTGAATTCTCCATCTTTGATACGGTTGGCTACACGACCCACCAAGGCACCAAAGTAAGGTCTACTGGAGCTCATGTTCTACATTAATAAACAATCTCATATTCCCCATGGTAACACATACATTTGAGATCCATTTCAATATGAGTAGAAACTGTAAATTTATCTTAAAATTCTAGCATATGATGGCAGTACTAATTTCCAAAGGGAAATGAAAATACATGCTATGTATGAGGCAATATTGTCATATCCAAGAAGTACGTCTGCTAGATGGCCTGAATGCATAAATACCAATACTTAATGAGCTAGCCCCCTCTGAGTAAATGATGGTAAAGCAGTTGAAGGGTAGGGTTTAGGGATGATTACCTTTAGCATCAAGGAGAGTGAGGGAGACGAGGGTTTCTCCCCAGTTGGTTAGATTTATATACAGATTGCCTCTGTGAAGTTGAAAGAAACTTGGGGCATTGATCTTTCTGTAGGGATGACCATAATGAGCCAACTTGCCTTTCCCTTCCAAATTTCTTGGATTCAATTCCCATTTGTGCCCTTTACTGCTAGCATGGAATTTTCAGAGGTGAATGAAAACTTGAATGCAATAAAAATGCAAGAGAATGGATGACACTTTCACCATCATCGATTGAATGAATGATCAAGGGATGGATGGATAAGCTAAAGCAGAACATTCAATGATATATATAGAGAGACTCACATAGTCAATACTAGACTAGGGTGTGTCTGTATGCCTTAAGATAAGGTCATGGTGTAAGACATAACATGGATTGTGTGCAACTATAGACAACCCATGCACTGTGGCTACCAAAAAATGTAATCTTTGGAATCTAAACATGTTACATTTTTTAGTTTTTGTCTTATTACCCCAAATTTGTTTTTGGCCAAATCTTAATTTTGTTATTTAAAATGGAATTTTGACTACATATATGGATTCAACACCTTGAAAAAACCCTAGAGCCGTGCATTTTTGTTGTTTGTAGATTGAAGGACCTAAACTAATGAAACATGGTTTTGTGGATGCCATTTCTAAAGTTGGGCTGGCCAAATTCCTTTCTGACCTTTCTACCACCTATATAACCAAGTAATTTTCTATCACCTTTATAACCTTGCCTTTTTATAAAAAAAAGGAGGTTCCTACACTCAAAGGATTGGCTTTTCCTGGCGATGGGGCAATTAGAATGGTTAAATTCTATAACCTTTTGGATGATTAGAAGATCCAATTTTGCCATTGCTAGCCTGAACTAAGTTCAAATTGTGGTTTTGGGTGTAAACTATTGGTCAGTTGAAACCCATTTATCAACTACACTGTCTGAGTAAAGCCTATATAATATCTAAGATGAGGAGGCTGGACCTATTTCAGGCTGTTGTACTCAAGCTAACGGTCAAAGATAAGGTTATGCATATACATGTGGTTCAAGGTATCCTTTTCCTCACGTTATTCTCTATGAATTAAGGAATGTATGTTTCCGAGGAGGAACACCTGCTGGTCTAGGATCTGATACAACCAACAAGTTACTAGGAACACCCAACAGATTACTAGGATCTGATACATGCTTTAGATTTCTAGGATCTAGTCTAGGAACACCCAAAAATGAGAGGTATATCCACAAACCACTCCAAGTAAGATATGAAAAGGGCTCTTGAAATGCCTCTGAATACCAAAGCACTCCAATGTTTATAATGACATATTGATGTCCAATTCAAATGCTGCCTAAGGATTTCACAAAGGTTCTAGTGCCTTTGTTCAAGGGTTTGTTGTATGTTTCCAAGGGTTTCAAAAAAAAAACTTTCACTACATATTAAAAACCCTTATGATATTTTTTACCACCACCATTTCTACCACAAAATTTCTGTAAGGTGAAGACACATGAATATTTAAATTGGTTCCTGCTTGAAGGAAAGATGAACTGTTCTGATTTATGGGTATTTAGATTTTTATTGTTTGCTATAATTTGCTTACAATTACCCTAGATGTAGTCACAAACAAGTAATAAATATTGATGTTGTTCACAAGGCTGAAAAGTTGTCTGAAATCCCTCAAATCATCCCACAACAAGCTTGCCAAAAACCCCACATCGTTGTTGTAAAAATTTGTTGATTGCACCTGTATTTTTATACTTGTTTTCATGCTGCCCTATCTGTCCAAACATTGGTATCAGAGCCATAATCGTGCTGTCATTAACCCTAGTTCTATTTGTTGGTGAAAATTTACCACAGTTGGAGGTATCAACCATTGGAAAGACCAACACTATTGGGTTCCAGAGAACCACCAATCAAAGGATATATCCACTGTTGCATATTCTATTTAGGGCTCTTCACATGCTGCCATCGAATCTGCAGTCATTTTATTCTATATATCATCTTCATATTGCCTCATAATCCTACAAGAGTATGTTATATGACCTCACATCCTCCCAGCAAAAGTTGATCTTATATGCTGAGTTATATTTATGCTTGGATGGTGATCTATTTGCTTTGTTTGGAGACCATGGAGGATGAAATGCTACTAAAAACAGTTTTATTATAACAATATTATTGATGTCAAACTATTCATGGAGGCTACCACCAAATACTGCAAATATTGCAATAAGGGAGACTTTCCCATGATATTTTTGGAACCTTAAAACCATGTTAAAATTGTTTGAAACATGAGTTCTAAAACTAAAACAAATGCTACAACAAAATCACTATAATGTGATGGAATTTCTATTATAGGACTTCTCTACTACTGCTCATACGATGTCTGAAATAATCAGGTTGAAATTTAGAACTTAACTATCGCTGGTCTAGTATGCAAAATCCAATCCCTGGCATGAGGCATATGATGAAGCCATTGGCTAGGTTACATGCTGGCAGTGTATGTTATGTTGATATATTTCTTTTTATTTTGGTTAGAAACTAGGAACTTCACCACAACATCATACCAATATGTAAAATCTAAAGTAATTGTTGTGAGACAACTAGCATCTAGGATATTTGTTTCTATCCCACACTTTGCCATCAACATCTAAGTTGTATTGCTTGTGCATGTGTTGAATGGAGTAGCTATTGTGGCATCTTTATGGTTGTCTGTGTCAAACATACTATTCTGACATGTCTTCTCTTTTGTGGGGAAGGTATTGCTACATTGTATTTGCTAAGGACGCATGTTCACCAAGACAAGTCAAATACTTCAAAATGTTGGACGTGTTTTGTATTATTGTTCTAGAACATATTCTCTTTGTCTTTGTTTTGTATTATTGCTCGAGAACATATTATTTTTTTCTTTGTCTTTATTTCACATGTTGTTTTAGGATATTTGAGTGTTTTAGGTTATTTAGGTTTTTGGCCTTGAAATTAGTGATTGAAATACTAAATAATCACTTTATAATTGTGGATTTTCTTGTCTATTTGAGTTATTTTACATAAGAAATCTTCATAAGTAGATATTAAGTAGATATTCTACCCTTAGCTCTATTTCGAAGTGTTGTAAGAATTTCTGAGGACCTCTTCTATTCCTTGACTCGAGGTGGTGGATTCCCCATCCTGCTGAGGCCTTTCTCTTTCATCTAGTCCTTCATTTTCCATTGAATCTGATTCAAGAGATTCTCCCACTGGATCTCTCTTGGGGAATTCTTGTGGTAGTAGTCCATGTATCATTTTTAAAAGTCTAATTCTTCCCTTCACCTACTTTTCATAACTTTCATAACCATTAGGTAGGACCTGCAATGTCGATGGTGTTTTGTTTGTTTAGTAAAAGATTTTCAAGACTTTAATTTATTGAAAGTTGTAGAATTTACAATCTATGAAGTTTCAAGATATTATTTTTAAAAGTCTAATTCTTTAAAGGGTGCTAGCTCAATGGAAGAGCACCTGCTTTACAAGCAGGAGGTTGGTGGTTTGATTCCATCATGCCCTGATATTCATATATAGGGAATGACGAAGATCAATTTTTGGTGACGGATGCTCTTTTGACCATCACCAATAAGCTTATGGTGACATTTTTCGACCCTCAAAAAAATATGAAATGGTGACGGTCAACGAACGCCACCATATATACGCATCAATAGTGACGACCATTAAAGGTCCATCACCATAAATCGTTGTTGTTGATATGAAATGGTGAGGGTCACTGTTTGTCATTATAGTCATTATTCGTGACGGACCTTGATGTCACCAATGAGTTTATGGTGACGGTCAATGAACGTCGCCATATATATGCACCAATAGTGATGGCGATGAAAGGTCCATCACAAGAAATCGTTGTTGTTCATATGAAATGGTGACGGTCACTATCCGTCATTATAATCAATATTCGTGACGGACCTTCAATGTCACCAAAACACATTGTTGGGCCTCAAAATAGTCTCTATTTTCACTCCATTATTCATCAATATCTTCACATTTTACCTTCATGTCACCTCCATTCCACCTCCATATCATTACATTCACTTCATTATTGGGTCATAACTATGTTTTTCCAAAGTTTATTAATTCTTAACATTTTAAAGTGAATTTATGGCTAAAACTTAGAAAATAATATGCTTATACTTATGCCTAACAATTAGCATGAGTTTGTTGACATGTGTAGGCACAAAGGAAGCTTCCAAGACACCTTTATGTGGCCTTGGATGATCAAATTCGAATTTAAGAAGATAAACCTCATGGAAAAGATCATGGAGGATAGGGTTATGTGTCTAGATGGTTAGAGATATTAGTGGATGATCATTATGAGTTTGTTACTCCTCTCATTGTATAAATAGGAGTACCTCCTTCATTCCAAAGGGAGGACTCTTAGAGCATTGTATCCAATTGATGATGGAATAGAATAAAGCTTCATTTTTCATATATTTCCATTATGTAGTTTTAGATGTAAATTGTGTTAATGTAGAATATGAATTTATGGAATTTATGTAGTTTTAGATATAAGTTTCCTTAATGTAGTATATGGAATAATTTGTCTTGTTCTTAAGAGAATTGAGCTCACTCTAAAAGGATGAGGGAAACATTTTATTTCATATTAGATTTTGTTTCATTTCATTGCTTAGATATTTAAGGATTTGTGTGTGATTGATGAATGAGTTTTAAATTAGAATCTTATCAACATGTGAGATGATATCCAAGGGTCTAAGTTAGGCATTCTCTCTATTTGATTTGCATGATAATTGAAATTCATTCTTTTGCTTTTATGTTTCAAGTCATTTAATTTCTTATGCTTATGAATGAATCTTAGTTTAGTTTGGATTAGTACATGAGAGGACAATCAAAAGACTAAGTTAGTCTTTCTCTCTCTTTGAATCTGAACAACAATTAAAGTTCATTCTCTTGTCTTTATTTCAAGTTTCTGGTTTTATGAATGATTTCTCTATGATACTGTAGGGAAGGACAACCACGACCTCCTAAGTTAGGAGCCTCTTCCCTTGCATATTATATTGAATCATAAACAATTTAGTTAGACATAGAGTTAGTTGCCTACTCCTACATATATATTGTTGGCACCATCACAAGCTCACGAGTTTCCCTGGTCGATAATTTAATGCAGCAATTTGTTCAAATAAATTTCCCAACACACATACTTTCGGCGACGCCACCTTTGGTGACGTTCAGTTTTTTTGTGACGGAGGCTATTGTTTGTCACCATTGCCCATATGAAATGGTGAAGGTCACTATCCGTCACTATAAATAATTATTGGTGACTGAATTTGAATTTCACCACAACACCTATACTTTCGGAGACGCCACCTTTGGTGACGTTCAGTTTTTTGGTGATGGAGGCTACTTTCCGTCACCATTGCTCATATAAAATGGTGACAGTCACTATTCGTCACTATAAATCATTATTGGTGATGGACCTTGAATGTCACTACAACACCTATACTTTCGGCGACGCCACCTTTGGTGACGTTCAATTTTTGGTGACGAAGGCTCTTTTGACCCTCACTAATGAGCTTATGGTGACCATTTTCGCCCCTCACCAATGTGATTTTTTCTTGTAGTGCATATACTTTTGGATACATCAAGGCGTTTAATATAGAGTTACAAAATTTATTACTCTCATACGTCTCTAATTCTACATTAATTTAGGACTCGGTTATTTACTTCAGATTTTCCATATTCTAATGACTAGAATACTTTTCCTTATTCCTATGTTCTTTCGTCGATTATCATTATTCTTTCACTAAGAATGATTTCAGAAGATTTTCAAAGTTTTTCTTCTATCAGAATAACACTTATACTGAAATGTATATAATATTGATGTTTCCTATTATATCAGCTAGCAGAAGTTGTCTTACATCAGCATGTTTGTATTTTCCAGAACAGTTTAATGTCTTTTTCTTATTTAAGTTTTTCTCTCGTTACCTATCTTAATGAAGTATAGTTGAAATGGTTGTTTTTTATAACTCAACATGTTTCCAATTAGGCTGAATATATTATTTCAATACTTCAGCACTACTAATATATATGTTTTGTTCAGACATGAGAGGAATTTTTGTCTTACACTAGGCATGCAATTAATAATCATGTGTAATAATCTTCACTTGACTTCAAGCTTTACCATCTATGTTCAAATTAACATTAATCAATATATTTTGAAACTTTCCTGAATATATATGTTTAAAATATATAAATTATTTTATATATGTATCAATGACATCTATCTTTCTATTGTAACACTTAATCTTTCTCAGCAGTTTAAAATTATTTGTTTCAGAATGCACTTTTTCCTTAACCTGTTTGTCAATTATAGTCTGTAGAGTAACTTTTTGTTTCACCTAATTTAGTAAAATTGCTGGGTTACTATATACTGATAGCTTCTACCTAAATTTATCATCCTGCCATGATATATTCCAGAAGTAGCATTTAAAATTTATAATACTCAAGTTTATTTGGAAATGATACATATCTCCAGATTTAGATCTTGCCATGTTTTAGAGATTCTGGATGATATTATTTCCATAATTTATATTCCTACAACTATACAGACAGTAGAAGACTTATTTCTCCTATTTTGTTCTGTTAAATGTAGGGAATAGTACTCTCTACTTAAAACAAAATAATAAATACATCATTTACCAGTACAATACTACATCATATATTTTCACCATTCATAAAAAAATTTTAAGCATACCAATTCTGCAAATGACCAATCCTCCAAACCTTAGAGTTACTTTGTCTCCCGAACTCACCCCCAAGCTAAGATCCTCTTCCTAGAATAGACCAACCCCAATCTATTCTGGAATAGCTTATTTAAGCTTATGCTCTCGCCAAAGCTTGTTTCTAATTTTGCGTCTAGAATTACAGGATGGTTTTCTTCCTGTTTGCCTAGGCTTCCCTTATTTAGGGACTTTAAATTTTCTTTCAACTTTTCCAGCTTTTTACCTCTTCCAAACTACTCTCCACATCATTGGAGAAATTTAGATATTTCCTTAAAAATCTAATTTAGAAATAATTTATTTCAAGGTTTTTTGAGATATTTTTGGAGAAAGTCTTAGCCTCATTCCATACCTCATGGATTAGGCAAGTGATCTCAAAAATCTCATTTGGTCAATATGCATAGAATTGTTTTATTTATTTTTCACAATTAAATAATTCATTAATTACATCCACACAGTAATTATCTATTGGGGTCTACTCCCCTTTGGCCTGAAGTTCAAATGTCTAACTTGGAAAACTTAAAACTAGGGGTGTTACATATTCCCCCTTTGAAAAAAAACACCGTCCCCAGTGTTAACATCTAACTACTAGAGTTTATTTTGAAAATAGATATGGATATTTTTCCATCATATAAGCTTCTCTTTCCCATGTAGCTTCTTCAGTAGTAAAGTGCTTCCATTGTACCTTTACTCTGGCTACTGTTCAATTTCTCAATTGAATTTCTTCCTGCTCCAATATTTGAAGCGGCTCTGGAAGGAACTCCCCTTCTCATTCCAGATATATCACATTCCAATCGACAATGTGAGAAGCATCATGTACATATATTTTTAATAAAAAAACATGAAACACATTATGAACTTTAACATGGGGCAGTAAGGCCAGTTTATAAGCCATTGGTCTCACCCTTTCTAACACCTCAAAAGGCCCACAATATCTAGGAGCCAATTTTGCACAACTTCCAGCATAAAATGTGCTCTTTTTGGGTTTAATACATAGATACACATGATCACCGACTTTGAACTCTTGATGCACTCTCTTCTTATCAACATAAATTTTCTGTCGATCTTGTGTTCTCTTGATATTTATTTGTATTTGTTTGACAATCCTTTCCATTTCTTGTAGAGTATCTAGCCCCAATACTAGCTTATCTTCAGGTTGGCTCCAACTTAAAGGAGTTCGACACTTTCTTCCATAGAGTGCCTCAAATGGACTCATTTTGATGGAGGATTGATAGCTGTTGTTGTAAGCAAATTCGACTAAATGAAAGTAGTCTTCCCATTTTGATGGCCTATCCATCACATACATTCTCAGCATATCCTCCAAAATATGATTTGTCCTCTCTGTTTGACCATCTGTTTGAGGGTGATAAGCAGTACTAAAATTCAATTTAGTGCCCATGCCCCCAAACAGGCCTTTCCATAAGGCTGTTGTGAACTTAGCATCTCTATCTAAAACAATCATCTTTGGGACCCCATGTCACCTTACTATTTCCTTTAGGAACACATTTTCCACTTGGGCTGTCCCAAAAGTAGATTTTACAGGTATGAAATGTGCAGCTTTTGTTAAAGTGTCTACCACTACCATCACGGAGTCATGCTGATACTTTGTTCTGGGTAACCCGGTTATGAAATCTACAGAAACAGTGTCCCATTTCCACTCTGCAATTGGAAAGGGATTTAAAAGGCCAGCTCGATGCTAATGTTCAACTTTAACTAGTTGACATTCCATGCATCTAGCTAAGTAGTCTGCAACATCCTTTTTCATTCTTGGCCAAAACAATTTCCTTTTAAAGTTGTTAGCATTTTCTAATATCTAGGATGTCCTGAATATGGTTTTTTATGATGTTCGTCTAGGATTTTTTTCTTCAAAGACTCTACATTGGGGATATACAATCTGTTTTTATAGCAGATCAATCTTTTCATGTTTTGGGTGTATTCAACCATTTCTTTCCTCGGCATTTTCACTTGTATATTTTCATAATTTGGATCTTGATCTGCTACCTTTTTAACTAGTTCTTCTAAGTCAAAACTAGCACCACTGCCAACACTGCTTATGTTTTGGAAAGCACTCCTACTTAGGGCATCAAAAATTTTGTTTTCTTTCCCTTTGATATGTTTTATGTCCATATCAAATTCACTCAGAAAATACAACCATATGGCTTATCTAGCATTCAAATCTGGTTGAGAAAAGAAGTACTTGAGACTAATATGATCTGTCATCAATGTAAATTTTTTTCCAAGAAGATAGTGTTGCCACATCTTGAAGGTGTGAATTACATCAGCCAATTCCAGATCATATACACTGTAATTATGTTCATGTTTCTTAAGTTTCCTAGACTCATGCAATAATAGAATTTTCTTGCAACAAAACTCCTCCCAATCCCTCTCTACATGCATCCATACACACAACGAACTCTTTGTTAGGATTTGCAATTTTCAGTATAGGGGTTGTAGTAAGTTTTAATTTTAGTTGTTCAAAGTTTTTTGGCATTTTTTAGTCCACTGAAATTTGGTGCCTTTTTTCTGTAGTGAAGTTATGGGATACGCTATTGCAGAGAATCTTTCCACAAACTTCGATAATAACCTACAATTCCGATAAAAGATCTTACTGCTGAAACATCAGTCGGCACCGGCCATTCTCTAATAGCCTTTATTTTCTTAGGGTCCACAACAAATCCTTGTTCCAAAATGATATGCCCCAAATATTGAATCTTGTCTTTATAAAATTCACATTTACTGAATTTGGCATATAACTAGTTTTCTTTCAGAGTCTGTAAAACTATCCTTAAGTGTTCTTTGTGCTCTTCCTCACTTTTTGAATATACCACAATATCGTCTATGAACACTAGTATGAATTTATCTAAGTACTTGTTGAGAATGTTGTTCATTAAGCACATAAAAGTGGTAGGGGAATTTGTCAACCCAAACGGTAGGAATACAAATTCGTAGTGACCATACCTGGTTCGAAAAGTGGTTTTACTAATATCCTCCTCCTTAACTCTGAGTTGGTGATAACCAGTCCTCGGATCAATCTTAGAAAATACTGAAGCCCCTCTCACCTGATCAAAATGGTCATATATTATGGGCAATGGATACTTGTTTTTTATTGTCAAATTATTCAGTTGATGGTAATCAATACACATTATAAAGGTCCCATCCTTCTTTTTCATGAACAACACCGGTGATCCCCAAGGAGATACACCCGGTCTGATGTAACCTTTATCCACCAATTCTTGTAATTACATTTTTAATTCCATGAGTTCAGGAGGGCTCATCCTGTAAGGGGCTCCGAAAATGGGAGTTACTCCTAGCACCAAATCGATTGAAAAGTCAATCTCTCTTTTGTGGTGAAGATCAGGAATCTCATCTGGAAAAACTTCCTTATATTCTCTTACCACTAGCAAAGTGTGTAGCAGGTTTTCTTCAGGTTGCTATCCTAGTTCTTCAACATGCACAGCATACACTTGATGTCCTTTTATAGCTTTTCTTTTTAATTGTAGAGCTGATATTTGTCTTACAAAGATGTGTTTTGGTTTTCCTTTGAGTATAAAGGGTCTCCCCTCCTCATCTACGCAATGCAGAGTTTTATCCCAACAGTTAATCATAGCCTTTCTCTTTTCTAACCAATCCATTATTATCAAGGGAAGAATGTTTAAATTTACTTCTGTCTAAAAATCATTTAATTTAATTTTTTCTTAAGGTAACTTATGAGTTACTTTTCGCTTGTTCCCAGTGGCTAACTGGACCAACCAAGACTGTTGAAATTTTTCAGGTTTGAGATTACATTTCTCTACCACTTGTAGACTAATGTAACTCAAAGAAGCACCAAATCAATTAAAACTGTAACAGATTCGTCAGCAATCTTACGTTCCATATCGACCATAGTAGCCTGGTGTTCTGCTTGTTGGTTCTCCAAGGCTGCACTGATAGTGGGTATATTTCTTGATATATCGTTCACTGTGGTCACTTCATGATCTCTCATAATCATCTGAATATTTCAATGTGGACAGTCCCTCAATAGATGAGGTTCTCCGCAACCCCAACATTTCAAAGGATCGCGCATTTTAACTATTCCTTCCTTCTTATTATCTCCCTCTATTTGTTTTGAACCAACTTGGGACTGAGCAGTTTGACTTTCCTTTGGTTTGTTAAATTTCATCCGCTGATGATCCCTACCAAAGTTCTTCAAGTAAGCTAGTTTCTGTTTCTTTCCTTTGAGTTCTCCCTTGTTTACCCAACTTTTCCCATGTTGACTTTATCCTTTAAACTGCTGGTAGCATAATCTGGCTTTCCTCACTACTTCGTCCAGGTTTTTTGGATTATCAAACTCTATTTTCTCCTTGTACACAGTAGGCAAAAAATTCAAGAATCTTTGTACCTTTTCCTTCTCTTCCCGAATATAAGGAACATACGTTAACAAATTTGTAAACTTGGAGACAAACTCATCTATGGTAAGCTGTCCCAATCTAAGTTCATGGAACTCTTTTTCTTTATCATCATAATAGCATTCGTTCAAATAGTGATTTTTAAACTTGAGTTGGAAATCTTCCCAAGTCACCGTTTTTTCATGAATGGCATGAACCATTTTTGTCTCCTCCCACCACAAGGTAGCCTTACCCTAAAACTGGCAGATATCTAATCTGGCCTTCAGATTTCCTTCGTATTCATAGAACTGAAAATAATTAATCATATTCAACAGCCATGCCTTAGCGTGTTCCTCCTTCTCCCCATCATAGGAGGGAGGTTTAATTTTTCGGAATTCACTTTGCAATTCCTTCTTCTGTTTAGAATGTTGTCTAGTAGGGTCATCTTCCTGAGAATCATCTGAGAACTTTCCCTTCCTCCTCTTTCTAGAACCTTCACCTTCTTGGCTGTTCTGTGAGGTCATTTCTCTTATCAACTTTTCCTGTTCCTCACTAGCTAATGACAGCCTGTCATTCTGTCTTCTTAGCTCAGCCATGTCCTGTTGCAACCTGTGCAACATATCCATCAAAGGAGCGGTGGGATCTGGCGTGTTATCTCCATTACCCAAATAAACATAAATTTCATCTCCTTCAGCCATTTACTTTTCAATTCTAGTACCACTGTACACTAAACAAAGCAACATCAGTAACAATTTCTTTTATTCAAAAAAAAAAAAAAAAAAAAATTTAGACAGTGAGCATAGCAACAGCCCAGTTTTTCTAACATGAGCTCTGATACCATTTGTAATGACTCTCATCCAACCCCAATTTTTTTTTTCCTAAGGATGATTAAACATTTTTCTTCAATTAAATTTTACGATTTCGTCATTAATACTTACTATTCTCTTGATATTAATAAGGAAAGAGGTTTATGGAATTAATTATATAATTCCTTTTCCAAATGTTTGCATACTCCAATGATACCCTTCACATCATGTTCATCTCATCATAATGGAGAGGTAATATACAATTTAACTGTCCCCTAAACAATTACCTTTTTATTTTGTCAATTATGTGTTAGGTTGCCACTTGTTTTATTTCTCATAACATATATGGTATCAATGTATTTCGACACAGTCGTTATATTTATAGGATTGTATATGTACCTCTCTCTATTTACATATATATTATCAATCCAATTATTATATATACCTTTTATCTATAGATAAGGGTGATTAATTTTATAACCTTACGTTGAATTCGATTTACATATATATATTGTTATGTGCATAACCTTGGAACTTTACTAGCCATTCATGAATTCTCAACAATCATATCATCGATTTTCGATATGAGTATAACTGAGGGAAATTGTTGATAATTTCATTCCCATAGCAAGTACACTTTCTTTTCATGGTCCTCATCAATTTGGTTTTCATAAATTCCGAGGCACATTTCATTAATGGCCTCATCGTAGCGTGTACACTATGAGTATTTGGTCATTAACCTTGACACGACTTTTATATATTATTCACCCTTTGTAGTTTTCTTCCCATACAAATATCTTAGGTTGGCATTTGAGTTCAATGTGATTTGTCCGTAATATGTAATGATGAAGGTAGCATTCGTTTTTATTTTCAAAGAGAATTTTAAATTCGTCCTACATACTCTTTATATGCATTGAACCACCCTTCGATATCATGGGATTTATATATACTTTTTTTCTTCATATTTGTTGGTATACGTCACTTAAATTTTTTAATTTGTAGCATGGAACAGAGGTACCATTTTGTTTAATGAAATATTTCTTCATATTTCCTTCGCCGTCTCCTTGGTTTTAATCCTGAGATACACACATTGATCAAAACAACAATGGGGATCTGTGGACACGTGTATGGTTCAGATGAGTAGATTTAAAATTAGGGTTTTAGTCTTCTATTTTTATTGAAGTCCTCTGTTCTATGGTGCGTTTCTTTTTACCAGTTCATTCCACCATACTCCTTGTTGTGTTCACAATGGAACTGATGTCCAATATTTGAGACTTCTACTGGTTCTATTCCGATTTCTCTCGTAGCTTTATTGAATGATGTTCAGGTACGGATACCGTTAGTTTCCATCAATATTATGGAATTTTATTATTGCATCTCCTAGTGATATATATATTTCTATCTTCAATGTATTTTGATTTCTTGTGTAGCCCTCACGACCATAACTGTAATTTTGATATCTTCGTTTTACTGATATATACTCTCAGTCGTAATGGTTGTTAATTCGCCACTGATTTTTAATCAATATTTATTTTAAGTATTTAGTTTTTTGTAATATCGCTCTCCATTTGCTTACTCTTGGATTTTAAAGAGAATTCGTTTGACCGAGTGTTCTATTAACACAATCAGTCGCTCTAGTACCATTAGTCCTTGTAATAAAATTGAAATGTCATTTGTGTATTTCGTTTGGGACGTAGGACGAAACCTCCATTGTTTGTATGGGTTTTCCTACTTCAATTCTTCATGATTTCGATTCTTCATGAACTGAGTTTGACTGCAAGGGCTGTGTTTATTTTTTCTGAATGGCTATGTTATTTTATACAAGTTTATATTTCCTCACACATATATGTGACTCGGGTTTTTCTTCTCTAGAATTTCCTTGTCGTTTCGAGATAAATATGTACTCTTCCCCTCAAGTAAACATATTGATTTTTTGTGATTGTTAATGAAATATTTACAGAATTTTCTGATTTGAATAAATATTAACTCTCTTTCTTACCCTTGTTAAATGTATACAGGTATCGACAGTCTTTCAATATTTTCGACCTTCCATTAAATTTTTTATCTGTTTGCAAGGAAGATTTAACAAATACTTCACTTACCTTCCAGGTCTGTTAACTTTGCTTCGACTAGCTTGCCTCAACGATTTATCCTCTGGATAAATTATCCAGTTCTTAATTATGACATTTATCATTTCCTATTAAACGCACATGGATTTATGTTTATAAACGATACAGATCTAGCTCAGATCTGGACATTTGGATGCTCTATATAATGATTTTGGTTTACAAAATTTTTTAAAAACACTACATATACTTTTTTATACATCGGGATGTTTAATGTAGAGTTACAAAATTTCTTTCTCTCATATGTCTCTAATTCTGCATTAATTTAAGACTCGGTTATTTACTTCATATTTTCCATAGTCTAATGACTAGAACACTCTTCCTTATTCCTATGTGCTTTCGTCGATTATCATTATTATTTCAGTAAGAAAGATTTCAGAAGATTTTCAAAGTTTTTCTTCTATTAGAATAACACTTATACTGCAATGTATATAATATTTATGTTTCCTATTATATCAGCTAGCAGAAGCTGTCTTACATCATGTTTTTATTTCCTAGAACAGTGTAATGACTTTTTCTTATTTAAGTTTTTCTCTCGTTACTTCTCTTAATGAATTATAATTAAAATGGTTTTTTTTTTCTAACTCAACATGTTTCCAATTAGGCTGAATATATTATTTACGTACTTCAGCACTACTAGTATATATGTTTTGTTCATATTTGAGAGGAATTTTTGCTTTACACTATGCATGCAATTAATAATCATGTCTAATAATCTTCACTGAACTTCAAGCTTTACCATCTATGTTCAATTTAACATTAATCAATCTCTTTTGAAATTTTCCTGAATATATATGTTTAAAATAGATAAATTATTTTATAGATGTATCAATGACATCTATCTTTCTATTGTAACACTTAATCTTTCTCAGCAGTTTAAAATTATTTGTTCAGAATGCACTTTTTCCTTAACATGTTTGTCAATTATAGTCCATAGAGTAACTTGTTGTTTCACCTAATTTAGTAAAATTGATGGGTTACTATAGACTGATAGCTTCTACCTAAAATTCTCATCATGCCATGATATATTCCAGAAGGAGCATTTAAAATTTATAATACTCAAGTTTATTTTGAAATGATACATATCTCTAGATTTAGACCTTACCATGGTTTACAGATTCTGGATGATATTATTTCCATCATTTATATTCCTACAAATATACTGATCCAAATGGAAAATGGCATCAACCCATGGTATTCATCTACCCATGTAATCCATCCACCCATGGAATTTACCCATGGTATTGTAAATGGCATCGACCCATGGTATTCAGCCACCCATGATATTTATTCGCCCATGGTATTATAAGTGACCCATGGTATGTATCCACCCATGGTATTCATGCACACATGGGATTTACCCATGGTATTGTAAGTGGTATCTACTCATGGTATTGGCCTATGGTATCTACACATGGTATTGTGACTCAAAAAATGCTATAAATAACAAGCCTCAGTTTGTAAAAGGACAGATTGTCCGCCACAATGTAGCTTCTACAATTATTCTCTGTTTTAATAAAACAAGTTTCTTTGTGGTTTTATTTTATTTGTGTTCTCTCTTCTTTTCTGGAATTCTAATTTTGCAGATCTTGTCAGATCCATTTCAAATTTTTAGATCTTGGGGGCCTCCCTCGAATATCCAAAAAGTTGAAATGACTCTGACAAGATCTGCCAAATTAGAATTCCAGAAAAGAAGAGAGAACACAAATAAAATAAAACCACAAAGAAACTTGTTTTATTAAAACAAAGAATAATTGTAGAAGCTACATTGTGGCAGACAATCTGTCCTTTTACAAAATGAGGCTTGTTATTTATAGCCTTTTTTGAGTCACAATACCATGTGTAGATACCATAGGCCAATACCATGAGTAGATACCACTTACAATACCATGGGTAAATCCCATGTGTGGATGAATACCATGGGTGGATACATACCATGGGTCATACCATGGGCGAATAAATATCATGGGTGGATGAATACCATGGGTCGATGCCATTTACAATACCATGCGTAAATTCCATGGGTGGATGGATAACATGGGTAGATGAATACCATGGGTTGATGCCATTTTCCATTTGGATCATATACATACAGTAGAAGATTTATTTCTCCTATTTTGTTTTATTAAATGTAGGGAATAGTACTCTCAACTTAAAACAAAATAATAACTACAACGTTTACCAGTACAATACTACAACATATATTTTCACCATTCATAAAATTTTGTGAGCACACCAATTATGCAGATGACCAATCCTCCCAACCTTAGAGTTCCTTTGTCTCTCGAACTCACCCCCAAGCTGATATCCTCTTCCCAGAATAGACCAACCCCAATCTATTCTGAAATAGCTTATTTAAGCTTATGCTCTCCCCAAAGCCTGTTTCTAATTCTTCGTACATAATTACAGGATGCTTTTCTTCCTGTTTGCATAGGCTCCCCTTATTTAGGGACTTTAAATTTGCTTTTTGCTTTTCCATCTTTTTACCTCTTCCCAACTACTCTCCATATCATTGGGGAAATTTATATTTTTCCTCAAAAATCTAATTTAGAAATAATTTCTTTCAAGGTTTTTTGAAATATTTTTGGGGAAAGTCTTAGCCTCTTTACATACCTCATGGATTAGGCAAGTGATCTCAAAAATCTCATTTGGTCAATATCCACAGAATTGTTTTATTTATTTTTCATAATTAAACAATTCATTAATTACATCCACACAATAATTATCCATTGGGGTCCACTCCCCTTTGGACTGAATTTCAAATGTCTAACTTGGAAAACTTAAAACTAGGGGTGTTACATATTTAATATTGGATAATAACTATTCAATTGACAAAATTAAAATCAATATTGCACTTAGTGTCAACAAAATGTGAATACCAAGATTTGTTGACTCTATTTTGATATTTAAAAAATGGATAGAAATGAAACAATTTGATAGAGTAAAAGTCATTAAAGACATGAACGATGTTATGATTACAAAATAATTCATTGAATAAATTTCAAAAATATTTACATTTATTGGTAGGGAAGATGTATTTAATTTCAGGATGCCTTATGTTTTATAATTTTGTAACCTTACATTGTTTCATGTTTTTGTATAAATTACTTGAGATTTGTGTCTTAGATCAAACATCAGATTTGAACAAACACAAAAAAAGAACACTACCCTTAGCAATAAGTAACCCAATGGAATAAACTCAATTTTTAAATTTCATTGTATCGTTAGATAAATATATATAGAATCATAATTAGGATGTTAATAAAATATTATGTTGATATCGATTTCTAAAGCATGCCAAATGCAACAATAGTGAAACCAAATCCTATGAATTGGATTATCTTGAGTGGGTATTGAAGAAAATAAGATAGGTTCTATAGTAATCGATATTTTTATCTAATTTTCTCATTGTAGATGGTGAAAATCACTGTTTTCTAGATTTATGATGATCAACGGTAAATGGATATCATTAAAATCGATAACAGTGAAATTTCCTTAAATATCTTTGATATCAATTCATAATTTAGATGAATTATAACCTCTAATGCACTATATGTAGGCCTGTTTACTCTGAACTCATTTCTAAAATCTCTAGGAAAGTTGTCTTCTTATAAAACTAACAAGTGTTATTAGGGTTTAATTTATCATATTTATATTGTGTTTCTAATTTCTTGAATCTTCTTGTAGGTTCGTTAACACTAAAATCATTTCTAAAAGCTCTAAGAAAGTGATTCACTTCATTTTTTCTGAAACTAAGCAATGTTATCAATATTTTATTTATCGTATGTCTATTGCTATTTGATTTTTCTAATAATTGTTTGTATCATCATTGTTAAAAATATTTTTCTAGTGAAGTGCCTTGTGAAACTATTTTATTAGAACTAAAATGACTTGAAATGGAAACTCTACCATGATTTTGAAATAAGATTTCGATATTACTGACATTATTAATTTGGAATTACATCAGACTCTATCGTAGTAGTTCCAGAGAACTAGTAGGCCTAATGGAGGAGTGGGGGAGGAATGGTTTGTCACTCAAAATAGTATGGTTTAGCTATTACTATTCCAATACTAAATGTGAGAGAACCTTCTGAAGGTAGTAATGGAAGAAGTATGCACAAATATTTATAAGGAGTTAATGAAGATTTATTAATTCTCAAGTAAGTTATCTCAATGCTTAGGAAATATATCTTAATGTATATGAATATCATATTGGAATTTTAGCAAAGGCTTAAGGTGTTGGAATATGAACTGAATGCCAAAAGAACACAAAGAGAAGAGCTCTGGAAAAGTATGAATAGAGAAAACAAATTTCAATTCTTGTAGCACAATCAGAAGGATTTCCAACCTCTATAAACCATAATTTATTAATAATGAAATAATTACGAGATTTTTATACTTTCTCAAAAATTTTGAAATTCATTATATGTTAAAGGATATTTATTGAAACTTAATAGAGGTAGTAAACAAATAAATTTTCAAAACATATAGTAGGATAGTCGAATATCCTTGCATCACCTATACTCTAATCATGTTCATGGGACATAATTAAGTTATGCCAAATTCAGTCATTAGGCTAATGGAAATGTTATGTGTGAACATATTTTGTTTTGTTTTAAAATTAAATTGTACAATTTCAAATAGATGAATATTGTTCCCTACCTTAGGAAAAGTTACATGCTAGTAATTGATAATAGAAAGATCTCATTCCTTCCTTAAGGGAATGTTACATGATAGCATTAACTTGTATTATATATTTGTTTAGTAATTTATTTGTGATAGTAAATTCTATGCAAACATAAACTATGTGGGAAGGGAAAGCATTCTTTAATATTGTTTTACTAATAATAGCATTGGTAAATTTGACAAACCAATAAAACAATTGAAAAAATCACATTGCAAAAAGAGTGCACGACATAGGACAATGATATAGCTACACATTATATACTATGAACGTTAAAGTATACATGATGCTAGTAAATAGAAGAAAAAGAACACATAACTTAAACAAATAAATTCATTGAAAACATCTTTATACAATGTTAATAGCACTTACCAGGTAACGAAAGGATGAAATGAGATGTCAACCATCTAAAAAACTGGAAAAATCTCCAACAATGGAAAAAATTTTCAAGCATAAAGTATAATTTGTTCTTAATATTGGAACTACAAAGATGAAAATTTATGAAAGTGTGGACGAACCCCCACCCACCATGACTAGTGAGTCATAATTCATACATACTAGTTATTGGTAACAAGGATATCGACATTTTTTGTATAACACTTCTTGATTTTGATAATTCAATAATAATATGGCTTCAGGAATTTGATCAAGCTATAACATATCTAGAATACCATCAATAGATTACTTGAAAATTAAAATAAAGAGAATCATACCATCATTAGATTTCTTGACACTGCAAATAAATAGAATTGTCTGTAACAACCCGAGGTTAAAATTTCATGTAATGAATAAATTAAAAATAATACCACAGATAAGGGACACCTATTATAAGCTGAACTTTGGGAAAAATATCCTAGTGGGCATCACATGTTGCATTTCATAGCTAGGGGGAAATTGGAAAAGGAAATGGCTACGGCTTTGGAAAGAAAAACTGTATTTTTGGCACATTACTTATGAAAATAAAGGAGTTAGGACAAAAGGAAGGTGAAATGTCATAGGTTGAATGTGAGGAGGAAATTAAGGAAAATGAGGGAAATTTGAAGAAAATAGAGGCCTCGTTAATAATTATTATTCTAAGGATTAGTAGACAAAATTTTGTCAATACAACATTTTGTCAGTTCAGTTTTTGAATTAGTCTCCGAGGGGAAAATTAAATCAAGCATGCAGAAAAGGAAATAAAAGCAAAGGAAATTAAAGGAAATAAATAATAAATGAAGGAAAATTTGAATAAATCAGCTTCGGTAGGAATACTTGTAGGTAACAAGTTGCATGTGTGATTTCCTAGCTTTTTTTTGAAATTCATGGTATTTGTGTGTTGGTATTTGGTTCTCTTGTTGTCACTGGAATGGGTTTTTTTGGGTTGGACAGTGGATTTTATCGGGTTGATTCATGGTTTGAGCATTGGATTGTTGGAATATTTTGGATCAGGGTGAAGCGGTCTCAGGAAAATTCCAAAAGGCCTAGGAATACTTTGACTAGTAATGGTGGGATACATGGTAATTCTTGAGTGTGGAGACCAGAAAATTCCTTAAGGGATTGGATTAAAAACTATGAGGAATCCAATTTCGGTTCGGTTTTGTGATATTGACACCGGTTTAGGTGAGATCACAATATGACAAGGGTGGAGGTGGTTTAACCTCTAGATTCCCTACATTATTTTTGAATTGGTTTATCCCTTGAGATCCCATATTATTGATTGGAATATGGCATGTGGGTGATTGTTTAAAAGAAATAATTTGTTTAAAATATTTATGGTCGAGTCGTACATGGAAGTTCTGAACCTCGTTGTCTTTTTCCCATGTTTAATTAGAGCTAAGTTTTTCTTGATTTTGATAAGGAAATGTAGTCATTATTATTTCAATTTAATGGTTGTTCTCTCATTGCTATTTATCTATTTATATGTTGGATATAACCATTCTTATATGGTAGATCTCATTCATGGATATATTAATGCTTTTACTTGTAACTGCATGAATAATGAATGAAATACCTAATTGATGTTATGAAAGATAATGTGAGAAGATAGTGACCCTTCTTGTTAAACATTAGATAATTTTTCAGTCCCTTATGCCTATTCGCATTCATGATATGTAGGCTGCATACTTACCAAGTGTTTGATGGAATATCAGTTCCAGCGGGGAAAGGTTAGTTGAAGTCCTAGTTTCAATTTTTTAACAAAATCATTGTATTCATGTTAGTTATGAGTTCCAAAAGTTAAATAGAGTTTTGGGCGGATGATAAGTCCCAACCCTAGAAAATATCCCTAAATCTTGCTTTTGTTGGCATAGAACTGGTAGAAAAAGGCTACAATCACACTCATGGAAGCTCATGGGAGAAATTGTGGGTCTTAGCCACTTGGAGGTATTAGAAAGGGAGCTACTGAGATTCTAGATCAACAAAAAGGTGAGTTGTCTTAGGTAAAAAGGTCCAAGAAGGGTGGGTCATCCCTTGGGGGCCCTCTGGCATCAAAAAGAGGTCAATAAGGACTTCGTTTTTTGACTCCATTTCCTCAAGGTCATATAGGAGGTTGAGTCTTATCATATTATCCTATTATATCATATATACCTCCGGAATGTTGTTGAAAGTGTGTAAATGTGGTAGGAGGCACGTTACTTGTATACACAAAATCACATTTTGATGATTTATTGTAGATGTGTGATGGATCTGGAAGCAAGAAAAAAATTCAATAAAAACTAATTTATTCACATAGTATATTTCATAGGAAATGTTTTGTAGGTCAGGCTTTATTCTTTCACTTTCACTCATCCTGTATCACAATATGTTTTAGTCATGTTGTTTACATGTTTCATATAGTTTAATCGATGGAAATTAACAAAGAAATAATTTTCCCTGCAAATGGCACAGTAAACCATAGATTTATCAATATTAATTGAACTACTTCTCTTTGAAATACAGTCTCAAAGGAATCCATATATGCACTATTTGTTGTTACTAGTCCTTGCAAGTGATGCAGAATTGATATAGAAACGTAATATTTAGCAACATAAAATGAAATGTATGTGTGTGTGTGTGTGTGTGTGTGTGTGTAGAGAGAGAGACAGAGAGATTATCGAGCATACTCCACTCACATAAGAAACCTATTTTATCAAACTTTCCACTTTATTCATTGATTTGAATGAGAATATCAACATCAATTGTGACGTATGAAAAAATCATTCTTGTTTTTTTACAATATTTTTTAGAAATATGAGAGGAAAATAATTTTCTTGCAATTGTCTCTCGATTGAAAGATATGTTGGAAGATGTTTTTCATGTACCTAAACCCATTACATATGCAGTATTTGTAAAAAAAATAGACATAAATTATATAAGAGGTACACAATATCTTGCTATCATTTAAACAAATAAATAAATTTAAGAGTTCTATTTCTCTATCCTGATTGACATTCCAGAATCTGATTTCTAGTAAATATTGTTGTTTTATAAATTACAATGGAATCAATTTCACCAACTGGAAATCGATCTTAACTATGGGATAGATTTACAATCATCATATTTGATAAAAAAAATGGTACTCCCTAGAGATAGGAAACATGTTTTCTAGAATGGTAGAGATATTTAGTGAAATAGTTTTATCACAATCACCTCTAACATATTTGTGCTTTAGAATTATTTGAAAATTTAGAATAGAAACACCTACATTTGTAATAACCTTTCCCTCGTTTTGTTGAATAAAAAGTGTTGGAACGGGTAATGTTATTGACATTTCTTCCTACTTATCTATCAAATTTGGATAGAGTATTACTATTGTCTTATTTTCTTTGTCCAAAAAAATTTTATATGTAACTAACACAATGCCATGGAAAATTATTCACGATTATTTCTTACTAATATATTTAATTAATAATGGAATAGAGTTAATATTTCTATTCCTAGGCATGACCATTGAATTGAAATTAATTCAAAAAGATAAAATGATATTCGATATAAGTTAGCTAAACTTGGATAGAACCTATCTTTTTTTGTTTCCTTCCTGTTTTTTTCCCCTTTAATTATGTATCCAGTGATATTTTCTTCTTTAATTATGTTCATTTCAATTTTTACTTCTACATCCATTTCTATCATCACATCATAATATACTTATTCGAGACCGGTTCAAAATCTCATATCTCTTTCTTATTCACAAATACTGCACTGAAATCACTACTTAAAAGGAAATTATAATTGATACTAAGTAAGAATTGGGCTATGAGGACATAATTATATATCATAAATCCATTCTAATGCATATTGTAATATCAAGTTCATAGTTACGAGATAGAATATGATTTCTATGCATATAGGTTAAATACTAAATAGATTTCACTTTCGAAAAATTATAATTTATGGTTCCTTGTAACATATACTAAATAGAAAAATGAAAAAATGTACAAATGCACAAATGTTTGATACAAATATTCAAAGTACCTTTTTCCTTGTAGTTGTTCTCCTCTATATGAATCTCTAAGTGTTAAGGGTTTCACCGAAACTGAAAAATGTCATTTCTGGCTAAATTATATAGCAAAAAAATAGATAGTTGCATAAGGTAATAACCAAATAATGATAAATATAAAATAAAGTAACATATTAGAAAATTCACCATTGTATTTAACTATATATTTTTTATTTGTGTTCATATTACGTGATCTGAACATATGAATTAGAGCATATATATAGAAATAATAATAAAAAAGTTCTAAAATCATAATATAAAAACAATTCAAACCCAATTGCCACATGACAGTAATTTATATTATATAAATGTTTTTAGAAATTGCATATTATCAACTTTTTAATCTACAAACCTCATTTCAACATCGTTGTAATATATATTCTATAAATTTTCTAAGCACTTGCATATAGAACAAAGAACACACCACTTACCTGACAAAATTGCTACATGCTTTGAAATTGTGTTTGAAATGAGCTTGCACGGAAAACCCCTCACATCATGAAACTACTAGAATGACCATAGTAAAACCCGTAGAAAAAATATTTTTCTAACTAGATCCCACTAAAATTAATTGAACATGCATTGACAATGCATATGCTAAAAAATGCATGATAAACACTTTGCCATTGCTTGTATAGAAAAAATAACTAGATGTGGTGGTTAGATTGGTCACACTATCTTTTAAAATTTAAACATATCTATTAGATAATAAATAATGATGATATGTTATTCATGATATCTTATTTCGAACATGAGACTAATGCAGGTGTAGAAAAAATAAACAGAATCAGTAGTTAGAATCATCAGATTAACCTTCAAAATTTCATGATATGTTTCAGATACTAAGTAATAATGACATTCATGATATGTTATCAGTCCCTACCACATTATACACAATATTTACTAGATACTAACTAATAATAATAACATGATATACATCTAAAACAAATTTTTCATTCCTTAAAAGTTTAATAAGCAAAAAACATTAATCAATTGATTAATATCTAGTCTTATGTGGGACATAGATGTGTAGAGGAGGTGTGCAGATGAGGAATTTATATCAAGGTATGAACGTTGTGATTGAAAATTTCTATTTTGTTTTATAAACACTCGTTCTGCACAAAAATTCTTCTTTATATTTATTTAAAATACACTTCATTAAATATTCGATAACATATATTTAATTGACAAATGTGAAATCACACATGCACTTAGTTGTCAGGAAGCTCAAATAAAATAAACCCACACCGACATAGTCCTAGGGGAACTTATTTTCCCACCCTTATTTCACACCCAATATACACATAACCCAAAATTATCATGCCCCGAATTTTGATAAGACAAAATACATAATTAATTGAATGATATGTAGTATGTAGGAATGCATGTGAAAGTATGGAACATTTCCAAAGAAATCTTATGTTCCTTTCTCCACACACATGTTTTCCCAAGAAAAAATTCATCCTCAAACACATTAATCACCTAAAATCATTAATTAAATAATTACTAAACAATATTATTCAGAAGGGATGTGTGCAATAGATGTGTGCAGACAAGGAATGTATGTAGAGGCACAAACATTTCAAATGAAAGTTTTTGTCCCTTGTTTTGAACACTTGATCTTCTGCAAAACACTTCTTCCTCGTACACATTTAAATGAAACTTCATTTAATATAACTATTTAATTGAAACATGTGAAATAAAAAATGCACAGAGTATTTGAGAAGCTCAATTAAGATAATCCCACATCGACATAGTTGTGGGGATAGTTAGTCATCCATCCTTGGATTTGAAAACCAATATACACATAACACAAAATTTTCATGCCTAGAACTCTAATAAGCTCAAACTAGTAGTTAATTGATTAATATGTAGTGTGCGAAAATGTATTGAGAGACAACGGACATTGTGGAAGAATGTTTTTTTTCCTTACACCATACAGCCATTCTATCACATAACACTTCTTCCTCAAATATATTAATAAGCCAAAATCGCTAATTAATGGATCAATATGTCATGTTATGAAAAAGCGAGGTGTGGTAGACATGTGTGGATGGGAAGGAGTTTCTATTATTTTCTCCACAGACTCATTCTACCACACAACACATCTTAGTTATACACATTAATAAGCCCAAAACGCTAATTAATTGATTAATGTACAATGTTATGTGAGAGGGAGGTGTTCGGTAGAAGTGTATTGTGGGGGGAGGTTTGTTTTCCTTTCTCCGAACACCTATTCTCTCACACAACACGTCTTCCTCATATGAATTAAAATTAAACTTCATTTAATATTTGGAAATAGCTATTTAATTGAAAATTTTCAAATCAAAAAGGCATTACGTATTCGAGAAGCTCAAATAAAACAAGCACGCATCAACACAGTTGTGGGAAAAATTATCGCTCACCCTTTTTTTACACCCTCTATACATGTAACCAAAATTTTTCATGCTAGAAATATTAATAAGAAAAAATCACCAATTAATTGTTTAAGTTGTAGTGTGAATAAAAAAATTATGGAAGAAAGTAGTATTTAGGAAGTGTGAATACCAAGACTTGTTGTTTTTCCACAACTCTTTTGCATCGTGATATCAAATAAAATATAAATGTATGATGAAATTTCCATTCCTCAAACTTTAATAAGACAAAGCTGCTAATTAATTGATTAATTTTTAGTGTTGTCAAGGTAGGAGATATGTGGAAGGAGCTTGTGGAGGGGGGATGTATGTAGAGTTACATAAATTTTTGGGAGAATTTTTATTTTCCTTACTTTAAAAACTTGTTCCCTTGGACTACACTTCTTCCTTCCATGCAACATTTAATAAGGAAAAAAAACCAATTAATTCATTAGCATGGAGTGTGAATACCAAACGTTGTAGAATAAATAAGTATTAATGAACCTTGAATAACAAGATTCACTATTATTCCACAACTACTTTGCATCGATATATTAAATAAACAAAACCTTTCATACCCCAAAATTTAATAAGAAAAAAATATTAATTAATTGAGAAATATGTAGCGTTGTGCAGGATCGAGTTATGTGAGAGAAGTCTATAGAGGGGAAATGAATGCAGAGTTATGAAACATTCTACAATAAAAAAAAATTTCGTTGCTCCGCATTCCCGTTACTAACACAATGCTTCTTGATCATATACATTAAAAAGGCACTTCATCTAATATTTTATAATAAGTATTTAACTCAAAAAATTGAAATCACAAATGAGCATAGTATTTAGGAAAATATAATGCCAAGGTTCATTGTTTCTACTTTTATACAAATTTTAAACGTTCAAATCCTTCGAACAATGTTTTAAAAAATGCACATTCTGTCATTGAAAAATAAATGTTGCCACAACTTATTTTCATATCAATATAAAATAAAATGAGCCCATGTTAGCATAACCCAATATACATGGAAACCAAACTTTTCATGTGGAAAAGAGGAAATGCATGTGGAAATGAAAAACATTGTGAATCAAACCTTTTGTTCCTTGTGAAAACAATTTTCCCACACAACACTTATTTCTCACACACATTAACATGCCACTTCATTTAATATTGGATAATAAGTTTTTGATTAAAATAAATTTATGCCTACCGAAAAAATTCCCTTTGCACACGTGTTCTCATGCACATATCCCCTCTTTCCTACAACATTAATTATAGAGACATAAATAGATCCATACACCTATTCTCCCACACAACTCAACCTTTAAAATTTTAAAATGAAAGAATGTTTAAAGTCAAACAAGAGGAAAACACACTAGGAGTCCATGTGTTAGTCTCATTGTGAATGTTAATGTCCATGTTTCTCCTTCCTCACCTCCCCACACATTCACCACATTGCATTTAAAAAACATACTAAGCCAAACTTTTCATGCCCAAAACATTAATAAGACAAAACCACATTATTTAGTGTCATTTCTAATTTTACTTCTTGATCTCCCTAGGGATAGAAGCATGAAGGATTGCGAATTTTACACCCTGCAGGTACAAGGAGTAAGCCTAGATGCATAGATATTAGTAGGCTACCTTATTTCAAGGTTATTTTACTATGAATTTATGGAATTAATCGATCATAATACTAGCTCGAAGTTCGGAGGATACTGCTGATGGATAAGACCTTTTAAGGGGTTTTATTTTGGTCAAAAAATTAAATCCTTTGAAATCAAGGTTTTAATATTATTAGTTGTTTCATTTTAGGTGTGAAGATTCGAAGGAATTGTTTTTGGAATAATGAAATAAAGTATCTTAAAAAAACACAAATGCACAGAGTATCTAGGAATCGTGAATACCAAAATTTTTTATTTCTACATTGATAGATATCTTTTAAATAATCAAAGCCTTTGAACAGGGTTTCCATGTGTATTGGGTTATATCGATGTAGACTCATTTTATTTGATGTCGAGATACAAAGGTGTTGTGGCAACATTACTTTTTTGATGATCTTATGTGTAGGTTACAAAACTATGTTCAAAGTCTTAAAGTATAAATTATTTAATATCTATGGAAAAGTTTCCCTTTGCACCCTTGTTCTCACAAACATGACCCCTCTTCTACACATCCTCCATTCCCAATACATTATGCACTCCATACACTTTTTCTCTTGCACATACCCCCTGTCTCACATGTCCTTCATTCCACACACACTAATGGTCCATACACCTATTCTCCTACACAAATCGAAATATATATAAAATGAAAAACGTTTAAAATTAATTAAGAGATAAACACAGTATGAGACCTTGTGTTAGTGTTAGTGTCAATTTCAATGTCCCATTTGGCACAAATATTTTAATCAAATAAATTAAATTTTTAACATTACCATCAATTTCTCTTCCACACTTTTCATAGTTAAAGAGGTAGATGTGGAAGAGGGTGGGAGTTTTTGTTCCTTGTTCTAGACACCCGTTCTCTTGAACAACACTCTTTCTCATACTCAATATAAAGACACTTCATTTAATATTGGACAGTAGCTATTTAATTGAAATATGTTAAACAACAAACACACTTAGTTGACCTTCTTCCACATATTTGTTTCCCCCCACCCTGTTCCACCCCACCGCTTATGCAAGTTACTTGCAACCCCATCACCCCCGACATGATTGGGAAAAGTACTATCAATGTCAAGCATAACAATGTCAATGTTAAAGAAATCATCAACGTAATGAACACTTACATAATTAGCCTTTTTCTATTTTTAAATTATTTGTCAAAAACGTGCAATTAAATCTCTATACATCGAAAGAATTATGTCACATCAAGGCTTACTCAACCAATATAAAATTAGAAATAAGATTACCAAAAATTGGAAAATTAGTTTTGAATTTATGAAAAATTAGGAATATTCATAATTTTCCTTAAACGTTTGTTAAATTTACAAAAACTCAACAAAATAATGGAAGGTTGATCATAAGGTAGTGTTATAGTTCCTACCAAGTTAGGGACTAATAATGGACTTTAATTCAATAATATTGAGTAGTCTAAAATGAATTAGAGCGAATTAAAGGTAACAGAGTAGCATAAATGTCTTTCTTTTTGTTTTTTTTTATAATTATATTGTTTACTTAAGTTTTAGTCAAATATTGAAATAATAAATATAAGGCATTAAATTTAGAAAATTTGAATTTGAGTTTATAAAAAAATTATCCTAATATTAGAAAATAAAATAAAAATTGTAAATTCATTTAACCAAAAAAGAAAATTAATAAAACTAACACTATATTAAAAAAAAATATATCCAAGAATTAAAAGATAAAATAAAAATTGTAAATTCATTTACCCAAAAAATAAAGTTAATAAAAATAAAACTATTTAAGATTAAAAGATAAAGAATTAGTAACTTATTTAATTATAACCCATTATTCTTCTTTTAACTATAATAAACATCGAAAAAAATTATAACCATACTGAGTTACATTTTCATTTTAATATTTATGAAATTATAACCATACTGAGTTACATTTTCATTTTAATATTTATGAATTTTAAACTTTGTCCAATTGCAACTAATAATATATTCAAGTCCCTGTAAATATATTTTATTACTTTGAATGCAAATAAATGTATTACTTAATTACTTTGAATGCAGTTAACTTTATTACTTAATTTAATAATAATGAATAGTGAAATTGAAAATACAATTCAGTACATATCTTGTAAAATTTAATTGACTTATTACTCACGTGTTACATCAGACAGATTGCAGTTATGACTCGGAAAATTTTACGGTGGATACACGACACGCATACACATATCAAATTCAACTCTTTCTTAGTCTAAAAAGTTCCCTTTTTCACTCAGAATCCAGCAATGTTTTTCACAAATTTCGGCAATGATTTGCCCAGAATCTTGTTTGTAGTTGTTAAACTTTAATATTTTGAGTGCCTAAAGGTTTTTGATACTGTTGAATCCATTTCCAGTATTAAAAATAGATTCTAAACAGCCCAAACACATGATTTCTCGAGTTTTAGTTGACCGGATTCCAACAATTTTTTACCATCCAGACTATTTCACAAGCTCTGTAGACAACTTCGTTTGTATGTACTTTAAATTCCAATTTTTTAAATTCAAATGCAGCAGTCAAATACAAATACAGCTTGATAATTTGCATCGAGCATTTCAATAAATTCATTCTCTTGCTAGTTACTTGAGAGTGCGATAATGTCAACTCTTTCTAATTTTGTACTGTAAATTCCAATGTTTTAAATTCAAATATACAAATACATCTTAATAATTTGCATGGAGTATTTCAGTAAATTTTCTTGTCACTTGAGAGGGCGATAATAGTACGTTCGACTTCATCAGATGGCTGGACAGTATACGACCACGACAGCCGCTATTTAATGGCATGGTTTATGACTTACGATATCAGTACTATAAATTAACATGGTAAAAGCAATCTAAGTATATATATCAGTTTTTGTAACGAAGCCAATTACGAATCATTTAAGAGCTCTTGGAGAAGCAATGGGAGAAAAGGGATAGAAATTGGTGTACAAAACCACCTAGAGATCATGCAATCATCAAAGTGAAATCATCAAATTGACATTAAGGTGAATGGTGTCCTCTTCTTTTAACTAAGATGGAAGGGACTTGTTGGCGGACCAACATGATGCTAGCCACATTCATCAAAAGCTATTGTTTATTTAAATTAAGCGGAATGGCGTTTTTTTATACTTCACTGTACTGGATATTGATTCTAGGTACACCCATGGAAAACCCGTCGTGGTTCAGTATACCACATATCAATATTAGTTGGCCTCTTTTTTGGTGATCCATTGTACCAGATATCTATACTAGCTATACTTTTCTTTCCGTTTTTGTGCTTCAATGTATCAAATAGTGATACTAGCTACATCTATAGTAAATTTATCGTGCTTCACTGTACCGGACATCGATACTAGCTAAGCAGTATTATTTATTTAAATTATGTTATTTTTTTTTCTTGTTGTTCATTGTACTCAATGTTGATACTATCTACATCCATGAAAAAACCACTCATGTTTAGGTGAGTTAATTACAGCTAGGCACTTCAGTGCCGAGTATAATTTCAACTCCTCTCTACTACATGAGCTACATCTTTTTGGCTTTTAAGTTATGCAAAATTAATCGTTAAAATTTGTAATTTTATCTAAATAAAATTAAATATGGAAAAAATATATCAAAAATATTTACATTTTCAATAAACAAAGTTATAGTTTTTTTAATGTCATTTTAAGCGACATATAGTATCTGGTTGAGGTTATTAGTTTGACCCGTATTTTCATTACAAAGTCCACATTTGGTTTTCCTATGATTTTATGATCCAGGTGGATATTGGTGGCCAACCGCCTATTCCACTTGGACCCCCAACATTTTTTTCTTTTCAGTTTCCTTAATTATAGCACAACTTACTATTTTTGGCAACTTAAAGGGTCCAAAACTTCCGAAGGTGTTTTGACGGACTAAAAGACATTTTTAGGGAAAAAGGAGAGACCATAAAAGTGCCCAATCAATTTACTGATTTATTTTCAACCTCCTCTTTGAGATCTGCGAAAGGAGGTATTATGATAGCCAAACAAAGATCGTATGCCAAAGTTACGACCCCAGGAAGTTGACGTTTCAACTTACCCTAAGAGGGCCCACGAGATTTTGGCGCTTCATCTCCTAGGGTTAGGTTTTTGGATGTTTAGGGTCTCTCATTGTTTCTTGGTGATAAAAAGGCCATCGAGCCTCATTGTAACATAGTTCGAAGGCATGTAGCTACCACATATCTTCTCAGAGATGAGCTACCATTGCTTGAACTCTTTTATTTCCATTATGTATGTAAGCATATTCCAATTTTTTGATATTAATGAAATGAAGTTTTATTTCTGCACCACCTTTGTGTTTATGTTTATATATCTATTCAATTTTATTCGTGAATAAGTCTAGATTATTGGTATCAGAGGGATATTCTATTTCTTTTCTTTTATTTGCATGTCCCCAACGAGATGAGGGTATAAAGAGTTAAGGTTTGATCTAGTTGAAGCTTTGCAAGATCACGGATTAGCCTCGCAAAACCCGATGACATCCCATGGTGAAAGAAAATAAATATGAGGGATCATGAAATCATTTCAAAATATTGCTCGAGGAGGCACTTGAGAAACATAGGAACACAATGATGGATAACTTTTCCCAGATCGTTCGACGACTACCCACAATAGATGCATCTAAATCCAGTAATCACTTTGGAGGCACCACTCCTTTTAAGGTACAAGTTAATTTTGATTTTCCCATATTTGAAGGCCACATATATGCAAACATCGTATATAGATGGTTAAATATATTATAAGTATATCTTTTGGTTCATGAATTTTCCAATCAGGAAAAAATTACTTTTTCACTCTTGAAAGCCACCACCCATGTCACAGACTGGTGGGAAACCTATTATGACAAAAAGGATGGCAGAGAATGCCCACTTTTTTCAGATGCACCTACTTGAGATTCATTCAGAGACACCATCAAGGAACAATATTACCCTGTCAGGAGCTATGAATATAAATACATAAAGTCGACCATGCTGCGGCAGGGAAGGGACCAAGATGTGACGTACTTTTACGAATGATTTTCATGCCCTTTGCATGAATTTGGGTATGAAATGATTTTCAGCGGTATTTGGTACTCAAGTAAAGTAGTTGTTTACATAAGTACATACATGATGAAATGAAATTCCTGGACATATCCTCACTTAGTGTTGCCTATTGATATGCTCTCAAAATTGAGCAGAAGTTTAAATAGAATAAGCAAGACTTTCGATCTGTGAATCCGAGTCAAGTGAAAAGTGCCCTCAAACCACAGAATAAATAAATAAGTTAAGGGAGGGTGACCTAATGCAACCCGATGAAGCCACAAGTAAAGAAAAAAACCATGAATGAAAAAAAATACACAAGAAAGTGATGTGAGGTCCACAAGATCCCCATCAAAACACGAGTGAGTGTTGGGCCATGCAGTTGCTAGTGGTCAAGCTGAAGGCTTCCGAATAAGATGCATGTTCTGAATCTGAGTCAAACCCAACAAGGGGAAGTAGATAAGGAAGAATATTATTTATGTGAATCCTAGTGCCACCATTTCCACCACCAAGATCCATAACGATCTTCCTGAAGATGAAGAGGAGGGGGAGCGCCTCTCCCACTCATAGATGTGAGTGAAGGGTTCCCCGCTTCAGTTCATTTTCAACAACGAGAAACAAAATAACTTCATTTCCATAGAGTTTGGGAAGTGGTTGGGCCTACCAACCACACCACAACTTCAAACATACACTATTGGGTGGCTTCACCAAGGAAAAGATCCTCTCGTTAGCTATGAGTGTCACCTCTCCTACAACATGAAGCCCTTCAAAAGTGAGGTATTGTGTGGTGTTTATCCTCTTCAAGTTTGTGATTTATTATTACATCAACCATATTTGTGGAGGAAAAATTTTGTGTATGAATGTATGCCTTGTACTGTTATTATTACTTTGGACAATAATTGTATAGGATAGCTGCGGTAGCACTGCCTACAACCATCTCTTTGGTCACTACAAAGCATTGCAATAATATCATTTCCCAGATCGGGAAATTTATTTTCCTTATGATTCACCTTCAAGGAAAGAATGATATCATGGCCACGACCTCCACACATCTCCTATGCACATCAAAAACAGATGGAAAATTTCGTGGACTATAGGGACATCTTCCACTCACTCGCAGGGGTACCTCTAGATTGTCAGGTCAAGCACTCCATCAATATTACCTCAAGCGTGTCGTTACCCAATGGACTGATCCGTCAATGCTCCGTTATGAAGAATGATGAAATAAGGGTATAGATTCAGGATTTGTTGTAGAAAGGGCACATCAAGTCAAGTTCATCATCCTGTGGGAGCCCTATAAATTTGGTGGAGAAGCAGGACAAGATATGGAGAATCTATATTGATGACCGACTGCTAAACAAGATCATAGTACGGAATAGTTATTTGATTCCAAGGATTTATGACCTTCTAGACCAGATCAAGAGGGAAAAATATTTTGGCAAGAATTACTTGAAATTCAATTATTACCATGTACCAATCAAACTGCCTGATGTGTGGTGGACCCAGCAAAGATATAGGTCATTCATGATTGGAAAGCTCCAACCATTTTAATAGAGCTTTGCATATTTCTAGTATTAACAACTTCTACACCATGTTCCTGTCGGGGTTCTCTCATATCAGTTTTCCTTTGAGTCAATTCAGTAAGGGAGGAGCGAAACAAAACATCTTTTGATTTGAATCCCAATATAACGATTTTTTTGATTTAAAGCATCACCTCTACTCTGCACCATTTCTCACATTACCATACCTGTAACAACCATTTGATGTTAAGAGACATGCCTATGACTATTCTATTAGTGTAGTTCTTAATCAATAGTGGCATCCAGTGGGATATGATAGTGAGACACTATCTGACACAGTTTGAAAGTATCTCGCCAATAGCACTGATATGCATTCCATTGTCTAGGTCTATTGGTAATTGAAGCACTACATTCCGCGGAAGGAAAAAATAATCCACATAAACCACTGACCCCTGCAGTTCATACAGACATGAGGGAAGTTGTAGAGCCATCGCGATTAGAAATGGTCCACATACCTACAAAATATCCATTTTAACATTAAGTACAAGAAGGGAAACACAAATAATGTTGCACACTTCCTCATCTGATTGTTGATCATGGAAGTGATGATTGTGCTCAACTCTTGTGGGAACGAGACTTCTGGGTGGCTGCATCTTTAGAAGAGAGGTCCATAATTTGACAACACATACCATACGCTCCTGGAGGGAAAGAAAGTTCCAAAATTTAACCTCTAGGATGCATTTTTATGCCACCTGGGATGCCTCTATTTTCCTTCAAGTGAGCATGCCAAGATGATTTGGGAAGAACACTACAGTCATTTAATTGGAAATTTTGGGGGTATTGAAAATAGTGGCAATGCTACAGAATTATTTATATTGGTAGAACCTTTGACACGATGTTAGGAAGTACATCAGATCATGCACTCCATACATCATTTCCAAAAATACCATCAAGAAGAAAGACCTATGTACCCCACTACCTATTCCTAGTCAACCTTAGGAATCCATCTCCATGGATTACACATCATATATTCCTTCTACCAAACACAGAAATGAATTCATTTTTGTGGTCATCGACAAATTCTTGAAGATGGTCATTTTGGGGGCCTGAAAGAAGCGTATTATATGAAAATCCACTGCTACGCTTTATTTTGAACGAGTGTCTGTACCCTTTGGTATCCCACAGTTCATTATCTCAGAGCATTACCTCATATTCCTAACTACATTTTTGTTAATTCTTTTTTCGATGTTGGATACCAAGCTCCAAAAGTCCACAAATTTCCACCCCCAAAATGATGGCCAAACAGAGGTCGTCAACATGATGATTGTACACACTATGTGGATGTACAACTTGAAGCATCCACATACATGGGATGAAATCCTCCTCTATTTCCAACACAACTAAAAAATGAGCTCTGAATAGCTCAACTGGACATAACCCCTTTCATATGGGGTTGGGATTCCAGCTAGTATGTCCCATTGTTGTGGGCATACCATTTGCAACTACTCATGAAGATTTAGCTCATGTCGATTTTGAAGCTGAGAAGGTGAAAAACTTCATGGTGCACAATCAACATGTCCACCATCAAGTCCATGACATATTGTATAGAGTGAATGCTAAGTAGAAGAAGTGACATGATCAACATCAGGTGCCACACAAGTTCCAAGCAGGTGATAAATTTTGGCTACATTTGTAGAAGGATCACCTTCCAGTGCCCCATCGCAAGCTTCACCCACTCCGATATGGGATGTACAACTTCACCAAGGCTATAAGGGACAATGCCTTCATGTTAAACATTACACCATTCCTTGGTCTACAACCAATGTTCAATGTGGACCGCCTTCGATCATACTTTCCACAATTACTAGACACATCATACATTGCATAACATCTCACACCAACAGAGCTAAACCCAGACTACATGGAATAGGAAAAAATTTATCGAATTATTGACAAACATATTTAGAACAATGGCTAGAATAATATAAAATTGTATCAGGTTGTCAAAGCGGATGAACTCCTGCACCAAGGCAAGTGGCTCACTAGGTACCAAGTTCAGCAAAACTTTCCCCATCTCATGCAGGCATTGAATGCAATGGGGACCATTGGGGGGAGGATTGATCCCAGTGGATATTGGTGGCCAACCACATATTCCACTTTGACCCCTATTATTGTTTCTTTAATTTTCCTTAGTTGTAGCACAAAATACTATTTTTGGTAGTTTTTCGAGTCCTAAATGTCCAGAGCCATTTTGAGGGACTAAAAGAGGTTTTTAGGAAAAATGGAGAGATGAGAAATCCTCCAAAATATTTTACCTATTATTTATCAACATGCGCTTTGAGATATTCGAAACAAGGTATTATGATAGAAAAATGGATATCGTATGCCAAATTTATGACACCGAGAAGTTGACATTCCAACTTACCCCAATGGGCCCACACAATTTTGGAGCTTCATCTCTTAGGGTTAGGTTTCTGGATGTTTAGGGTTTCTCATTGTTTTTCAATGATAGAAATGTCATTGATCATCATTGTAACATAGTCCAGAGGCATGTAGCCACCACATCTCTTCTCAAAGATAAGTTACCATCGCCCGATATAGTTTTTTCTAATCTGTATGTAAACATATTCCAGTTCATTAATATTAATGAAATGGAGTTTTATTTTTGTTGCATATATGTTTTTTTGTTCATGTATATATTATATTACATTCCTACATAAGTACAGATTAGTTTTTATGATGGTGTCATCTCGCCGCCACTTGTCGGCTCCAATTCTTGATGGATGACGCCAATGAAACAATTCTTCACTGACATATCATAAAAGTTTCAGATTTGGTTTGGAGGGTTTAGTGAGACGTCGAATGAATGATATTGCACTAACATGATCAATCAATGACCACGTTGAATCCTATTTCACTGAGATTTTTGTTCAAACTAATGATTAGAGCCCACCAAATCTTTGGAATCAATGCCAATTATACCAGCAAGACTTCTCGAGGATTGTAGGAGAAGCCATGGTAGAGACAACATAGTAGAGCTTCATTCTTCCTTGAAATTTTTACAATAATAAATCTTATGAAGACTACTTCTAAAGGCTTAAGAAGGGATAAGATCACGAATATATATCTATAAAGAGATACATATGTGGTCATATGAGATAAATTTGAGGTATCGTTGAATATGTTACTGAGGAGTTTTTTTACAAAGGATACGAGGCTTGAAGAAGAATCCCTACCCTCCTATCCACTTCCTAGACTAAATATATACCCGTAGTATTGTCGAGTAGATGAATACACCACGTGTAACTAGATAATCTTAAGTATTACAAGGGGAACTAGGTGATAGGGCCATTCAAGAACTCTGAGACCATAATTGGACCGAACATGGCTAGAAGTTCAAACTCATGGACACATGAATTTTTTTCTAAGGGTTCATTCCATTCAACTCATTGGTTCCTAGATAAGGGATGCCCTTTAAACCTATGATGACAAAGAGAAAGAGAAAAAGGGAAGGTATGCCTTCGTTAAGCTTATTTACTTGATTGCCAATGATAAGGAGCTTCATTTCACACACACCATCGTCAAATATGGGGGGAACGAATATAGAATTAATAATAACAGGGTCACATGGGATGAATATAAAAATAAGATGAAGTCCCTTGGAGTTCTCGTTAAGGCTCAAAATTTCTTTTTCTTTCAGTTACCAATGGTCTTCATTTCTTCATTTCCTGGTTTTTATGTTATCTTTTTAATTAGCGATTTTCCATAAGATTTTTATTGTATTATAAATTATTTCATACTATGAAGTATTTTATTTATTTTCGAACATTGTTCTTCTAGTCAATTAGTTTGATGCTACCCACAAAGCTAGTTTCATTCATAGTTGGATCTTTGGTTTTGTCATTATTGAAATGCATTAGTTTGTGCAAGCTATTGTGGGTCTTTTTCATAGGAGTTATCATCTTTATTTATAGTTAATGTGTCTAATTTTTATCGTACTTGTATACATATATTTTTCTCTTGGTCATTTTACGTATATAAGTCCTTTATTTTCTTGGGTTCTTTGACATTACTCGTTGATCACTCTTTGATAGAAAAGGAGACTAGTAATTTCCATGAAGATATGAGAATTGAATTTAAAATATATTGGATGTGGACTATATTTTTCATTGATAAAACAAAGTTTCTATTGACTAATTCTTCTTATCTTCATTTTAACCAAGCTGAAATTTCCAAACACACAAGAAACTTGTCTTGGGCTAGTTGTGCAATTTTTCTTGTCAGGCCCTGCAAGTGAGCTTTGCTTTTTTCTTTGCGAGTGCTCATTTTTTTTGTTTTAATATTTTAGTACTTCATATTGGAATATGATTTTTTGTCAATTATGGTTGTATAACCATACCTACAAATGCTTGCAAAGGAATTAACATATTATTTTGAGGCTAAATTTTTGTTGGTGGAAGTAATAGACTTTTCATTAAAGGTAAGTTTCTTGGGGTGGGTATGCTTTAATCTATTCTATCCAATTCATCCAATGTTATTAAATGAAATTCTTTCTGAGTACATGTTAATCAAATTTTGGCAGGTGCAAAGAAAATATGGAGGTGGAGATACTGTATGAATCTCCTTTGTATGAAGTATTTTTTCTATATTCTACATTTTGTTATTTTCTTATTCGAATTTAGAAGAATGTGTATTTTTTTTAGTATTCCTGAAACTCCTAAAAACAATATCTTCATCTACACTGGATCATGAGACCAGATTACTAGGAAATTTCTTTACCCTTACTTCAAGAGAGAACTCCAAGCCCAAAGAATCAAGTGAACTAGATATAAAAAATATATAAATGTTTCTTCATGACTGATATCTTATAGATCATAATTACATGACTTCAATACCTTAATCATATATTAATACTTTTTAATTTTTGGCTCACTTTAGAGACATAACAAAAATTTTGAAACAAAATCAAAGTGATGAAGTTATCTTAATTCTCATTTTATTGTCTCCAACTTTCATTTCGATGAGTAAATAATTTTTTCTTGTATCTCATAATAACATTTGTTTACTTTGAACCAAGAGATTTTAATAACTTTCATAAACTAAAAAGAAACTCTACATCAACAACTGACTTATCAAGGCTTCCGGCATTAGATATTTCATAGAATATAGGCCCATTAATGATTTTGTCTTCTCACTAATGATTTTTCTCATTTTTGAAGCAATCATTTATTTTGGGATTGACATCACTTTATTTTTATCATATAGGTTTGTTAAAATGGACTAGTAGTTTGGATTTTAAGGATAATTTTTTTGTGTAATTCCTTTGTAAGGTGAAATTTAAGGAATTTTTTTCTTTTCTTTTGTGATGGTAATTTGTCAGCTATATTACTTTTGATAAATTTAGGAACCTCACGAGAGAGGTGATGTAAAGGCAGAGCTCACAAGTGAAGCATCTCCATCACTAGATATCGAAAGTGAAGCTGGGAAAACTGACAATGCCCCTATGAGAGGTGCTACTGAGAAGGAAATTGACCCTAAGAAAGAATACGATAGTCCAAAGGCATCAAATCCACCTCATCTTCCTTCTAAAATAGTGAGTCTTCCATGTTAAAAATACATAACTTCTTGATCAATTGCATCGTTTTCTTGCATATTATGTAACAAATATTGAAATATATTGATGAATATAATAATTATCTTTATAGGAAGTGTCTCGAAAAAATATCTTTGAGAAACAAATTAGGCCAGGGGACATTCCTGCTAGTGAAATCAGTGTATACTCAATCCCGTGAAACCCATAAACTAAAAAGAAGCATATGCCCTAGACCCTACAACAATACGCCTACTTTTCTTCATAATTGGAGCCTTAGACAATGTCAAAGAAGCACTTCAATAGATTTTAATGTTTCCCATTCAACTTCCATACCTTTTCAAAGGTGGGCTTCTTAAGGTGTCATATTTTTCTAGACAATATGTTGGATAAAAATGAATTAAAAATTTGATTTTTCTAATAATAATTCTTTTTTTTTCATTTTCTATCCTAACTTGCAAAATCATATTGATGTTTGGCATCCCAGGAATTGGGAAAACAATGCGTGTAAAGGCTCTCACAACGTAGACTAGTTCCAGTTTCATTAATGTTTCAATGTGCACCATTACATCAAAACTATATGTTTCTAGGAAAATATCCACTTTCTTCTTTCACATTTTGTTGCATTCTCGAATAATAAATGGTGTCTCTTACAGAGACCATGCAGTATTTTGGAGAATATGAGAAAAAATTGAGGGCGATGTTTAGTTTGGCTACAAAACTGTCCCCAACTGTGATCTTCATTGATGAGATCTATTATCTATTCATGTGACCTCTTTTAAAAATTTTTATTACTCAATATATAGTGAGTGGTGAACACATTAGCTAATATTACAAGGACTAAACCAAAATAATGGTGCTGAGATAATATTCTATACCCTATAGGATTTCTATCTGCATGTAGAGAACATGTTAAGGAAATTGTCTAGAGTTGGAAAGCATGGTGCGATGAAAAAAATCAATAATGAGTTTATCACCCATTAGGATGGATTGTTGTCAAAGAATGGACATCACATTCTTTTTTTGGTAGAAGAACTAAATAAAAAACCTCATTTTTTTTTGCTTACCTCACATATGATCATGAGATCCTCATTGATTATTTTTTAGGATATTCTGACACATAGGAAATAGTTAAGTATAACTTGGTCTAGCATAGAGTTAGGTAAAGTGTGTTTCTTTACTATGTACTTTTGTAACTTATAATCTGACAGTCACAATATGTAGTGATCTAATGATTCATTCTCTCCTTGGTATTACTGACACTTTATCCACAACTTAACACCTGATTGGTCCATGATCACTATTTAAAGAGCATGGAGGGTCATTTGTCTGGTGACCATTTATGAGAGAAGCTTATGTAAATTTTCTTTCTTTATATTAATAAATTTCTCGAAGTGACCAAGTTGGCTCAGGTCATGGATTGTTTCCCTCTTTGAGGGTTTTAACCACGTGAAATAATGGTGTGTTGATCTTTTATATTGTTTTGAGTGGCACCTTTGGTGTTGGATCTAAGGAACTTACCCTGTAACTTCCTACATGGTATCAAAGTTGTTTTGAGAGCCACATCCATTGCTCATATGAATATGAATTTCGTTTAACTGCATGTTACTGTCATTTTATAGGTCTATTGTTTGTGACCACTTTCAAGCTAGGAGAACCGCTTTTTTCTGTGTGGAGACATTGTTACAGTTAGGAACCCCTTTTGTTTCATGCAGAAAGGGTTCTGGTTCCCAAGTTATGTCATTTTAGATATTGAGGTATAAAGTATTCTTTTTTGTAGTTATATTTATTTATACCTATGTTTATTTCGGTTTATAGTCTTTTTCTATTATTGGATATATACCCTATTTTTTGCATATGCTATCTTCTCTGCACTGTGTGTGATCTAGCAAACCATAAACAAAAAGACGTGATTTTTCTACTACGTATTCTATTTCCTCACAACTTTGTGCGTTCTCGGGAAATGAGAAATAACGAGTAAAATATATATTTTTTGGACAGAATAACCAGAAATCTAACATCCTGCCATAAGGATTGTATTTTTTTTTTGTTGTTTGAGCAATTTTTTTTTCTTCTGAAAAAAGGCATGCAACTTGAAGAGGAAAAAAAAAAACCTTTCCTCCTTTCAAACAATTATAGAATCCTTTTAGTAGCTCAGTTGGTGTAAATTTACTTTATGAGAATAGAGGTCTTGGGCTCAAGTCTTTTTTTCAAGCTTATTTTTGTAAAAAGTTTTTTGTCAAGTTACTTTTTCTTAAAAGGATTTTTGGCAAGTTACCTTTTTTAAAAAAGGGTTTTATTTAGAAAAAAAACACATGTAACTTAGGTTTTAAAGTTACTTTATGTAATAGTGTTTCTCACCCATTATAAAAAGTGAGTGAAATAACGTATTATTTAAAAAAAGAAAGCATATTATACTAAGTTTGGAAAATGGGGGTATTATTTTTAAAAAAGTATAGCTTCATCATCAAATTTCAACCTATCACATGACTACACAACATCTACTCCAACATTTCTTCAAAAAGGCATAATTTCTTCATCTGGAAGTCGTTTTCAGAGTCATTTTTTTTAACCAGCCTAATTTTTTAAGGTATTTCATTTGGAGTAGTTAGATTCAATATTTTCAGCTTCACTTTATAAAAATATAAAGTGCATGGCCAGTTATTCTTAACAGCATCAATTATTTCCAATGGCTATGCTACATGGTAGAATTACTTAGAAGTAAAGTGATTTATATAATAGCCTTATATAAGGAATCTAAACTTACTGATGCAGATAAAATGGCTAAATGGGAAAATAAACAAGATCAAGAACGAGGGTTGATAAGGATTATCATTGCTCAAGATCTTAGATTTCATATCCAAGAAATTGACTCCCGTGTCGAAGCTATGAAAAATATAAATACTATTTTTGGCATTAAAATGAAATGAGAGCCCACCAGCTTGAAAATAAGTTTCTTACTTTGTACCCAAATTGTTTCTCCTCTATTGAAGATGTTTTGTCTAAATTCAAGACCCTTAGACTTGTTTTAGAAGTTTATAAGTAAGGTCAAAAAGGAATATGATAGTCTTATCTATTCCATTCTTACTAAGCTAGGCCCTCCATACTCTGTATTTGTTTCCACCTTCCATTACTCTAGATAAGACCTCATTTCTCAAGGGAAAGCCTACAAGTCTCCCTATTTTGATGCCTTTTGTGACTCTTTGATAAGAGAACAAGAAAAACCCCTACACTTGCTCTTATTAATATTGGAAACTCTTCTAATAAAGCCTTAGAAATCCAAAAACAACCATATCCAAAGAATCATCAGAAGAAACATCCTAAAAATAATGTTCCTAAACTAAACAAGGGTCTTTAGAAATTTCAACCGCAAACTAGAAAAGAAACTCAAAAAAATGATAAGGAAAATAAAAACAAAGGGAAGAATACATATAGACATTGAAACTTTTATAATCATGATAGCCACGTAGAGTGAAAATGTTTTAGTGTTGTATGTTATAGAACTATTCATCTAGATAAAGGGCAGTTTAATGATGTATTATATGTTCCTAACTTGTCTTGCAACGTTCTATCTGTTTATCAAATAAATCATTCAGGTGAAGGGAAAACAATAGAATTCTCACTTCATGATGTTGTAATTAAGGACTTAAGAGACCGTAGACATATTTTACCTACTACAATTACTAATGATTTTGTTGATCAGCGGTTGTTATTGATGTCAACCCAGGCAACACCAGGGGCTAACCAAATATTGCATGGGAATTTTGACCTACCAAATTAATATATTGTGGGTCAATAATGATTTTTATGGTTTATACTTGTCGATATGTTTCCATTGATATATGGCACGCCATGTAATTCTTCATGGTTTGAGATATATTCATGTTTGAAGTTTGTAACCCCCATTAGTGGGCTAAAACCCCATGGGGTTGGTGCATGGGTCATTGAAAAGTCATAATTAATATTTTTATGCTCCTAAAATCCCTCCCACGTTCACTTGTTGAAGCCCCTCTCAACATTAGCATTCATATAAATTGTGATCTTCATTTTCTCCTTATGCAAGGGATTCGGCCATCTGAAACAGGTCATTGTGGCATTTTCGCTCTAACTTTTTCTCTACGAAGGTTCAGAAGCTAATTTTTTTATGAGGCGAAGCTTAAATATTTAGGAAGTTGCAGAAAACATTTTAGATTAAGGTGTGCAATATGTTTGGAGATATGATCTATGGAAGTAAGGGTTTTTGCAAGCTCCTGAAATTCTTCTGAAAGAAGTGACCTTGGTAAAATCGTCATAACTCTCTCTGTGAGTATCAGATTGGAATTCCGTAAAAAGTGGAAGATAGTGTGTAGTATGTAATCTTTTCTCTATCAATTTCAGATCCAAATGAAGAATTAGAGACACGTGGCACGTCATAAAAGTGTGATTTGCTGAAACAATCCATAATTAGGGAATTGTGAGAGATTGGGCATAAATATTTCTTGAAGAATCCAAATTGGGTCAGACCCGTGGCATTGGAAAGAAGACTCAGAGGAATACTCCAAAACCGAAAATTGGATATTGAGGATCTGAAATAACAGAGATACACCAGATTCAATTATGAGCTCCTAGAAGGCAAGAAAAAGCTAGATCATGTGTTTTCAAGGGTTGCAAAAGACCAGAATTTTTATGGCAGCAAAGCAAAGCAAGGTGCAGCAGAGGGTAGCATGACAAGAGCAGCAACCAAGGTGCATAACAACAACAAGAAGTTCATCATATGAAGTTTTCAAGTGGGCAGCACTACATACAATCATTGTAAAGGTATCATTGTACTTATTCATTGTAAATACATTATTGTAAAGATTGTACTATTATCTATCTGCCAAGGGTTGAAGAGGTAGTGTTGGGAGGTCTAGGATCACCATTAGGTGGTTGTGTCAAAGTTTTGGTTATGTTCTAGTATATCTTCTTCTTCTACATCATTCTATATCATTGTAAAGTGGACCATTTTCCCTCATACGAGATTCCATTCTTCTTTTATTCTTCTATAGGGTGGTAGGGTGGTGCTAGGGTGAGTTGTAGCTGATTGGGTGTTGGGGAATCCATTCAGTTGACTACTGAATAATCTCTAGCGTTGGAGCATCCATCCAGTAGGAGTTGGAGAAGAATGATTTTCTAAATTCTAGGAAGTTGGAGCTTTATTTTCAATTGGAGTTTAATATTAAAGAATTATTAGAAAATCATTAGGTGGTTTTTGTCCCGTAGTGGGTTTCCACCTTAAAATATGTGTACATTTGTGTTCCTCTTATTTGCTGCTATCATTGTACAAACACTGATAATAATTAAAGATTAAATAATGCTCTAATTGAAAGGAATATTGATTCACCCCCCACTCTCAGTATTTTCAACAATGGGAATCACAGCTTGGTTCTTTCAATAGCATTTTAACAGCTTGAAGGAGGTCATGGAGCATACCAAGAATGGTGTACCTCTATTCAATGAAAATAATTATTCACTTTGGAAAGGAATAATGGAGGTATATCTCTTGGTGCAAGGTTACGAAGTATGGGACACTGTTGAAAATGGATTTACATCAACCGCAAATGAACAAGGTAAGAAGAATTTGGAAAATGATGCAAAATCAAAGAATATTGTTATCAGTGGACTTATTGAATCTTCTTATCATAAGGTTTTGGGTTGTAAAACCACCAAAAATGTATGAGACAAGCTTGAGAATATATATGCAGGTGACTCAAATGTCAAAGAAGCAAAGCTTCAAATCTATAGAGCAAAATTTGAGCAACTCGGAATGAAATAATATTCCAACATTGTTGCATACTTCCAATATGTTGATGAAATAACTAATACTCTGGAAGGATTGGGAGAGCTAGTTGACGAGAAGACTATTATACGGAATATTGTTAAAACATTACCTAAGAGATTCGACCCAAAGGTATCGGTCTTAGAATATAGTGAAAATATAGACAACCTCAACAAGGAAGAATTACATGGAGTTCTCATAGAATATGAAATGAGACTTGATGGGGAAAAGGGTACTTCAAATCTAGAAACTGCGTTCGTTGCATCTAAGCAAACTAATAAGGACAAACAACCTTCAATTGAAATGACATGCACCTGCAAGTGTGAAGAAAAGGGAGATGATGGAGAAGGTCTTTCAGATGAAGAATATGCTTACTTTATGAGAAAACTAAAATCTCATAAGGGAAAATTCGAAGGTAAAATTCCATTGATATGTTTCGGTTGTCGTGAGGTTGGGCATTTCATAGCAAAATGTCTGAACAAAAGTGATGGAAACTCAAAAGGAAAGAAAGGCTTTAAGAAATTCAATAAGCAAGGAAAAAATAAAGGATCCAAAAGGAACTTTCTCTCTAAAGAAGATAGCTCATCATCCGATGAAGAAAGTGAAAGTAAAAAAGAAGCCAATGAGAAAGTATTGTTTATGGCCAAGCACAATAAACAAGAAGTATCAAACAATGACGAAGAAGGGTTGACCATAGAATAATTTTATGAGGAGGCAATCAAGCTTATAAAAGAGCTCAATGCTGAGAAGATCCATTCCAATACTCTTGAAGAACAAGTTGGAGGTCTCAAAATTGAGGTTGAAGAACAAAAACGTATTGAAGAGTCACTTCAAAAGAAATTGGAAGAAAGAAACCAATAAATGGAAGCATTAGAAGCCGAAGTAGTGTCTCTACGTAAGGAAGTGAAGAAGGGAAAAACTTTCCAAAAGTATGCCAACAGCTCAAGGGCATTGGAAGAAATCATCAACAATTAACGATCTTACAATGACAGAACTGGCCTCGGTTACAAAGAAGAAGAGGCAATACCTTCTACAACAAAATACAATGAACCTATGAGATATGACATACATGAAGACTTCATTGGACAAGATTCGCAAGAACATCCTTGGAAGATGACTCCTCGATGAAAATTTTCATCAAGGTACCAACATATTTTTCATGGCTATTGTTATTCATGTTGAAAATTTGGTCATAAAGCTGTAGAATGTTGCATGTACCCTAGGAACCAATACAATTCCAAGAGATTCTTCAAATATGAACCTCCGAGGGCTCAACGAAACATCAATAGATTTGAACATTTAAGAAATAATATGGAATATTACAAATGTTATAACTTTGGACACATAGCCAGATACTGCAGACTTGAAAATACTCTAGAAGAATATTTGAAGCCGTAGAATGAACAAACATGGAAGAAGAAGAAGATTGATAATTGTGCTCTCGCTCTCAAGGCTAAAAAAAATGAAGATGTGTGGTATGTTGACAACGTTTGCTCAACGCATATGACTGGAGATAGAAAGAATTTTTTCTCTCTGAAAGAGAAGAAGGATGGAACCATCTCCTTTGGAAATGATTGATCTTCAAATGTTATAGGATCAGGTACCATCACTCTCGGAAGCAAATATGTTATAGCCAAGAATGTTCTATTGGTTGAAAACATGAATCACAATCTGCTCAGCATTTGAAAAATGTGCGATCAAGGACACATAATGCTATTCAACTCCACAAAATATGAAATCAGGAAAGGCAGGTATGGTAACACTGTGGCTATAGCAAGTTGAGCTCCAAATGACATATATGTTATGGATGAAGCAACTAAAGCATGTCTACTAGCTAAAGAAGATAAAAGTTGGTTATGGCACAAACGAATGGGTCACATAAAATTTGACAATCTTGTCAGGATAAGAAAAAAGGAAGAAGTACGAGAAATGTTGAAAATCTCAAAACCTTCCAACACAGTATGTGAGGCATGTCAGCATGGAAAGAAGACAAAAGTCCAATTTAAAACAAAAGAACACTTTTCAGCACATCCATTGGAATTGATACATACTGATCTATATGGTCTTGTGAGAACAAAATTCTTAGACGAAGAATTATATTTCATGTTAATGATAGATGAATATACTAGGATGACAGCCTTTAGTTTCCTAAAGAAAAAATATGAAGCATTTGAGTGCTTTAATATCTACAAGGAGTTGGTTGAAAATGAAACTGATTTGAAAATAAAGTGCTTAAGATCAGATAATGGTGGAGAATTCACTTCCAAATTATTTCAGCAATACTGTGATGAAAATGGAATAAAAAGGAAATTTTGAAAAACACGAACACCTCAGCAAAATGGAGTTGCTGAAAGAAAGAATAGAACTATGCAGGAAATGGGTAGAACAATGTTGAAGGACTCAAAATTAGATGAAACATTTTGGGTTCAAGCAATTGATACTGCAGTCTTCATTATCAACCGAAGTCTTCTCGGAAATAATTGCAACAAGACTCCATATGAATTACGGAAAAGAAAACCAGCTAATGTAAAATATTTCAAAATATTAGGAAGAAAATGTTATATCAAAAGAGAAGATCAAAATTTGGGTAAGTTTGAATCACGTGTTGATGAAGGTATTTTTGTTGGTTACTCACACAAAAGAAAGGCATATAAATGCTATAATCTAAGACAAAAATAGATAGTGGAGAGCATAAATGTTACATTTGACGAAGATGGTGTTCTAGCGAGTAATTATGAGGATCTAGAATATTTGAAACTTGAGACAGAGGCTGAAAAAGACACAGATAAAGTTGTAGAACAGGAAGAAACTATCAACGAGGAAGAAGTAAACAATGATCATCAAGATATACCAGAACAACAAAAAGAAGCTCCTCCAAGGAGAACAAAAGAGTCGATTCAAAATAACCATCCATCAAATCAAATCATTGGTGACATAAATGAAGGTCTACAACTTTGTTCATCACAACAAGCTCACGTTGCTTTTCTAGCAACCTTTGAGCCTAGTAGTTTTGAGGAAGCAAACTAGAATGAACATTGAGTAGCAGTTATGAATGAAGAATTGGATCAAATTGAGAAGAATAACACCTGGGAATTAGTTCCATGACCAAAAGATAAAAATTTCATTGGGACTAAATGGGTGTTCAGGAAAAAATTGAATGAAGATGGGCAGGTTACCAGAAACAAAGCAAGATTGGTTTGCAAAGGCTATGCACAAGTGGAAGGAATTGATTTCGACGAAACATTTGCACCAGTTGCCAGAATGGAAGCCATCCGAATGTTTCTTTCCTATGCATGTTAAATAAAAATCAAAGTTTACCAAATGGATGTTAAGTCAACATTTCTGAATGGACAATTAGAAGAAGATGTTTACATCGAACAACTTGAAGGTTTTTCACTATCACAAAAAGAAGACTATGTCTGCAGGTTAAGGAAGGCTCCATATGGTCTCAAGCAGGCTCCTAGAGCATGCTATGCTCATTTGATGGATATCTACATCAACAAGGGTCCAAGAAAGGTACTATTGATAGCAATATTTATGTACAAATAGATAAAGATAATTTAACAATTGTTGAGGTATATGTGGATGATATAATATTTGGTAGCAATGATGATCGACTAAGTAAGAAATTTTCTACAAATATGCAAAGTGAGTTTGAGATGTATTTACATGGTGAGCTAACATACTTCTTAAGGCTTCAAATATCTCAGCAAGAGAAAGGAATATTTATATGTCAAGCCAAGTACATCAAGGAAATGCTCAAGAAATTCAAAATGTAAGATTGCAAACCCGTCCTTACTTCGATGGTAACAGGTTGCAAATTGAGCATAGAAAACTCATCTAAGGATGTGGATCAGAGGTTGTGTAGATCTATGATTGGTAATATTCTATATGCAATAGCCTCTTGGCTAGATGTTATGGAAGCAGTTGGACAAGTAGCAAGATTCCAAGTAGCACCAAAAGAATCACATATTATTTTTGTCAAAAGAATTCTTCGATATCTAAGGGGAAGAGAAGAATATGGCTTGTGGTATCCCAACGATAAAAATCTCATTATTCAAGCCTTTACAGATGTAGATTGGATAGGAAGCATTGATGATCGTACGAGTACTAGTGGAGCAACATTCTATCTAGGTGGTTGTCTCGTATCATGGTTGAGAAAAAAACAAACTTCAATCTTGTTATCTATAGCGGAAGAAAAATACATTGCAGCAACATCATGTTGTACTCACGTCCTTTGGATGAAACAAACTTTGCAAGATCTTCAAGTACAATTCAGTGATCCTATTCCCATATTCTGTGACAACAGTAGTGCCCTTTTCATCTCCAAGAATCCTATCATGCATTCAAAAACAAAACACATTCCGATCAAATATCATTTTGTTAGAGAAAAATTCACTGAAAAGAATATCAAACTTGAGTATGTTTGTACAAAATAACAAATTGATGATATCTTCACTAAACCTTTACCTCGTGAAGCATTTGAATATCTTCATCAAAAGCTTGGGATACTCCCAATTTCTCATTAGATTACAGGTCTGCGGGACGGTTGTGTGTCAGCAGGAGTGGAAGTGTGTACAGGGCCGCAGGATGGTTGTGTTTCAGGGGGAGTTACCCTTTTCCATTGATGTCAAAGGGGGAGAAAATTTTGTGGGAAGAGGTGTCATGATCGCAAGGGGAGTACTTGTGTTGCCATCAATGCCAAACAGGGGTATTTCTGATCAGCGGTTATCATTGATGTCAACCCAAGCAGCACCAGGGGCTAACCCAATATTGCATGGGAATTTTGACCTACAAAATTAATATATTCTGGGTCAATAATGCTTTTTATGGTTTCTACTTGTCGAGATGTTTCCATTGATATATGGCACACCATGTAATTCTTCACGGTCTGAGAGATATTCATGTTTGAAGTTTGTAACCCCCGTTAGTGGGCTAAAACCCCATGGGGTTGGGGCATGGATCATTGAAAAGTCATAATTAATATTTTTTATGCTCCTAAAATCCCTCCCACATTCACTTATTGAAGCCCCTCTCAACTTAAGAATTCATATAAATTGTGATCTTCATTTCTTCCTTATGCAAGGGATTCGGCCATCTGAAATAGGTCATTGTGGAATTTTCGCTCTAAATTTTTTTCTACAAAGGTTCAGAAGCTAAATTTTTTATGAGGCAAAACCGAAATCCTAAGGAATTTGAAGTAAAAATTTTAGATCAAGTTGCGCAATATTTTGGGAGATATGATCTGTGGAAGTAAGGGTTTTTGTAGGCTCCTAAAATTCATGTCAAAGAAGTGACCTTGGTAAAATCGTCATAACTCTCTCTGAGTATCGGTTTGGAATTATGTAAAATGTGGCAGATAGTGCACAATATTTACCTTTTTCTCTATGAATTTCAGAGCCAAATGAAGAAACAGTGATATGTGGCATGACGTACAAGTGTGCTCTGCTGAAACATTCCATAATTAGGGCATTGTGAGAGATTGGCCATAACTCTTTCTTGAAGAATCGAAATTGGGTCAGACCTATGGAATTGGAAAGAGAACTCAGAGGACTAATACAGGACCAAAAATTAGATATTGAGGATCTAAAATAATAGATATACACCAGATTCCATATCGAACTCCTAGAAGGCAAGAAAAAGTTATATCATGTGTTGTCAAGGGTTGCAAATGACCAAAATTTCTACGGCATCAAAGCAAAGAATGGTTCATCAGAGGGTAGCATGACAAGAGAAACAACCAAGGTGCATAAAAACAGCAAGAAGTTCATCATATGAAGTCTTCAAGTGGGCAACACTGCATACAAACATTGTAAAGGTATCATTGTACTTAGTCATTGTAAATACATTATTGTACAAATTGTACTAGTATATATATGCCAAGGGTTGAAGAGGCATTGTTGGGAAGTCTAGTATCACCATTAGGTGGTTGTGTCAAAGTTGGGGTTATGGTCTAGTATATCTTCTTCTTCTACATCATTCTATATCATTGTAAAGTGTACCATTTTCCCTGGTACAGGAGTCCATTCTTCTTTTATTCTTCTATAGGGTGGTAGGGTGGTGCTAGGGTGAGTTGTAGCTCATTGGGTGTTGGGGCATCCGTTTAGTTTACTACTGAAGAATCTCGGGCATTGGAACATCCATCTAGTAGGAGCTGGAGAAGAATGCTTTTCTAGATTCTAGGAAGTTGGAGCGTTATTTTCAATTGGAGTTGAATATTAAAGAATTATTAGAAAATAATTAGGTGGTTTTTGTCTCGGAGTGGGTTTCCACCTTAAAAACTGTGTACATTTGTGTTCCTCCTTTTTGTTGCTATCATTGTACAAACACTGATAATAATTGAATATTAACTAATGCTATAATTGAAAGGAATACTGATTCTCCCCCCCTCTCAGTATTTCCAATAGATTCCACAAGGTTGTATAAGTTTGAAAAATTTGGGTCATCATGTCTTCCATCCATTTTTGTTGCTCATAATGATGAAGTGAGAAACATTTTGCATGAGTGATTTGGTCACTTAAACTATCACTCTTTTCAAAATCTATGTAGAGAAAATATGGTGATAGGTCTTTCTATGGTATCTTTTCGAGATGGTGTTTGTTCTGGTTTTGTACTCGGAAAACATCATCAGAATAGTTTTGACAAACTTGCCTCTTGGCACGCTTCAGCCCCTTTTCATCTTCTGCACATTGATTTATGTGGTCCAGTTCAAGTTTTTTCTTTCTCTGGATAAAAGTACTTCTTAAATTTCATTGATGATTTTTCGAGACACAGTTTGGTATACTTATAAAAGCTAAACAATGAAGCTTTTAACATATCCTTGGCTTTTAGGCCTTTGTTGAGAAACAATCTCGACATCAAATTCTTAATTTAAGATCTGAAAATGGAGGAAAATATGTTAACAACAAATTTATCAAATTTTGTATTGAGCATGGAATTCAATTGCAACATATTGTTCTGTAGACTCCACAACAAAAACGTTTAGTTGAAAGGAAGAATCACACTCTAAAATAAATGGCTAATTGTATGGTTCAATCTAAAGGACTTAGTCTTAATTTTTGGGTGGGAGCAATTAACTATGAAAATTATATATTACATCACACTCCTAATTATGGTTTAAGGAATAACACTAAAGAAGAAGCCTAAAGCGCAATCAAACCAGATGTAAGTCACTTTTTTGTTTTTGGAAGTGAATCTTGGGACCATGTTCCAGATGAGAAACATAAAGCCTTGGAATATTAGAGTGAAAAATGCAATTTTTTTAGACATTCTGAAGATGTAAAAGGATAAAAAGTTCTTAAAGTCAAATCCAAAAATTTAATCATTAGAAAAGATGTAAAATTTAATGAAAATAAATCACCCTACAAGCCTAGTTTTGCGGGTTTTCCACCTCTGGCCTGCGATCCTAGTTTGGCAGGTCTACCACCCTTGGCCTGCAAGCCTCACTCGGCATATGTGCCACTTATCTCTATCTCTTATAATTTTGATATAATTCCTTCTATTTAGGATGATAACAAGGAGGATTAAAATCCTCCTCCACCTCCTTAGCATTTTCCTTCAGCTCCACCAAAATTGGTCGGCTCTACTCGGGATGCAGCAGGTTCTCTTGCATGTGACCCTGCAGATCAATGTCATTTTTGTTCTGAGTTCAACAGAGCATCTTCCTTATTGGCTCAAGTTCTTGAAAATCTCGATCTAGGAACCTTTGAAGAAACTTCCGGTCATCTAGATTCAGATGCATCTATGAATGAAGAATATATTTACTTATTGGAAAATGATACTTGGGATATTATTCTTCTTCCAAAGGGAGGAAAACTTGTCAGATGCAAATGGGTTTATAGAAAAAACTTGTACTAGATGGAAAAGTGTATAAACATAAAGCTCGTCTTGTTGCTAAATTATTTTCACAAGTTGAAGGCATTGAATATACTGAAACCTTCTACCATGTTGCCAAAATGAATTCTATTTTCCTTGTTCTTTCCCTTGCTGCCTCCTTTAAAAAGGATGTCCATCAGATTGATGTTAATTCCTCCTTCTTACATGGGGAATTTCATGAATAAATCTACATGGAACAACCCCCTAGCCTTATCCAAAATTATTGTAACCTTATCTTTCGCCTTCATGAGTCTCTCTATGGTCTCAAGCAAACCCCTCGGGCTTGAATGCAAAAATGGATAGTTTTTTCTTAGATAATGGCTTTTCTAGATGTCATTCTGACAAAAATGTCTACACTAAGAAAGTGGTTAAGTCCTTAGTCATTTTTGTTCTTTATGTTGATGATATTATCCTTACTAGTAGTGATCCCAACCATGTAAAACATGTGAAGTCTAGCTTCTTGGTTTTTTTTCATTATGAATTTTTATTTTTTTGTGTTCAAGCACTCTGTTCTAGCATACACAATTTATTTTGTATATTTTTGGGGTAATGTAGAATCTTACAGCATAAATATGATATGATGTACTATTTAAACATTGTGTAGATCTGAATTTCATCGTGTTGTGTAGAGGTATAAATTGAACGTCTGATTTCGAAGTGATTCTACCATAATCATGTATTTGTGTATAAATTTATATTATATGTTAATATGGATACACGTGCTTGTAATGAATTTTGGATTCCACTATAAGTTGTTAATTTGTGATGTTGTGTTTAATGGTGAATGTCATGGATGGAATTTTGGTCGATATGGAAATTTTGTTGTTGTGGATACTTTATTTACTGTTTATAACTATGCCAATATATAAAGAATGAACTCAGTTTTTGTTGTTTCCTCTTGAACTTATGTTGTCTGTATATGCTAAATTGTTGTCGAATAATCGGTTTCTTGTATAACTTGTGTTATATATGAAAATTGTGACATATATATATTTTATAAACATTAAAATGTGCATGATAAAATTCATCAATTTATTTTTTTGTGCCCTTGGATGGTCTTTGACTTAGAATATTTTTTTATAGCCGAGAATGGGTCATAGTGAATCAAATCCTCACCTATGACTTATCTCCCTACATAACCTCTAGAATCCCATTGCACAACTCAAGGGAGACCTCATCTACTTGCAGACATTCCCAATGATGGTATCCATGAGATTTTTAATGGAAATATATTGAATCCCATGTCATTCAACCCACGAAGTGCCAAAATATGGATCTTTTGTCTATAATCGAACGCATGTGGTGAAAAATGCAATGTGGAGGCAAACCTGAGAGGAGATTGAATAGTTGTTTGACTATAATAGTTATGAGTTCATGGTATAAAAAACCAAACACTTATGCATTTCTCCATAATATTGATTGCAGAGGTACATGAGTTATTAATTTCATGAGATATTTTTCGTGGAGTTCCCCATCAAATTATAGTATTGGCCTAAATATTAAGAAAGGTTAACATGATTGAGACCCTAGAAAAAATCTTATTGTTGGAAGCTCAAGTTGTTTCTGAAAGTGAATATTGTAAGTAATTATATTTTAGAGTAGTACATTTATAGTTAATTAGAATATTAGAGGGGTGTATTGTATATTTTGTAGTATAAGCTACACAATATTTTAGTGCAACCAAGCGATATTTATTCATAGAACCGTAGGGTAATTATATGAGAAAATTTTCGGATTGGATTAAAATGTTGTTGTTTCATAAAGGAGTAATTTCATTGGAATTTTATACCATGAGAAATTAGTTTCATCTGCAATAAGGGGAACCAAATGTTTCACCCAGGGATGACTTTATACCAATAGAAGGACATGGGTTGCAAGGAATGGTGATGATATTAAGAAGTATGTGGTAAGTGAAATGGAAACTTAAAGGATAATAAGGGGAGAATGTCAATTTGTGATGTTATAAATATTATCAAGGTCAACTACATCAAGGTCCTCGCTCACTAGTTCAATGCTAGGTCCTTATAATACTAGTGTATCTCGTTATTTTTATTGTCAGTGTATCCCTCTTATAGTTATTGTTGTGCCCTTACTTTGTTATTGTTATGTCGGCTAGGATAATATTCTAACCCCTTGGACCCCTATATATAGAAATGATCTTGTTTCATTTATATAATCGAATAATTTTTCATTTATGTAATGCAAAGGAGGTTTCCCCCTTGAATACATTGATTTATAAGTCATTGATCTATCATTTATTCTATTTTGTGAGTTGGTTTCATAACATTTGGTACCTGAGCTTGGGATTCTAGGGTTTCTCTTCTTCAAATAGGTCATATTGGAATTTTCGCTATAACTTCTTTTTTGCGAAGCTTCACAATGTGAAATTCTTGACATGTAGAGCCAAAATCTTGATGAAATTCATGTAAAAATTGTCGACCTTCGTTCACTATATTTTTGGAGATATGATATGTGGAAGTTAGGATTTTTGGAGGCTTTAGAATTTCATCTCAAATAGGTGATCAAGGGAAAAGTATCATGAATTTTGTTTCAAACATCAGATTGGACTTATGTAAAATGTGGAAAAATTGCACAAAATTTATTTTCTTCTGTATGGATTTCAAAGATGAAGGTAAAAATAGTGAAACGTGACATTCCATACAAGTGCGATCTACTGAAATAGTCCATAATTAGGTCATCGTGGGAGATTAGAGATAGCATTACCTTGAAGAATCCAAATTAGGTCTGACCTGTGGAATTTGATAGAAGACTGAAAGAGTTACTACAGTACTAACTATTAAATATTGGGGACCCAAAATTATAGAGATACATCAGTTCTAATATCAAGCTCCTCAAAAGCAAGAAAAATGTGTGTATTTGTTTTTAAAATTTGCATAAGCCTTGTTTGAAAAATTACTTTGAAGTCATTGCAAGGGAATATTGAAGAATTGATATCAATATTGTGTTATAGAATTCCCCCAAAAAATAACTCCACACCCATTAAGCCCTTAGAAAGCTCTACTATGACTCGTGAAGGGGAAGAAGTGCAACATGATATATCAAAATTACGAGAACAAGTGCAACAAACTTGTCTCTCGCAAAGACTAACAAAAAATGAAATGGAAGCTAAGATGGATGGTTTGAAGAAAGACATGGGTAGTTTGAAGAAATATGTGCAAGATAATATTAATGGTTAGAATAATGGTGTGGAATCTAATATGAATGTTATATAATAAAAAATGAAAGGAAACATGGAAGGCATGGAGAATGGTCTAAAAGTAGACATGGAAAGTTTGAAGAAAGGTTTGACAAAGTTGCTACAAGAAATGATTCCTAATGGTGAAATGACAGTAGATGAAACTCATGATGAGAAAAAAATAAATGTTAGTAGTGAATTTAGAGACTCTAACTTTGCATTTAAGACCCACCATATTCTAATGATTGATATGAGGAATTTTTTATGCCAAGGATTTGGTAACATGGATACTACACATGGAGCAATAGTTTGATATCCATAATGTCAAAAACAAAGAAAATGTATGCATTGAAACTTTATATTTAGAACATAATGCATGTGCATGATATCAATGGCTTTGCTCTCGTAAAAATATTAGCACTTGGTCAATTTTTATGGAGGAATTGATAACACATTATGAGAATACAAAGAGTAACACATTCTTTAGCCAATTGATAAATATCAAACAAACGGGTTCAATGTTCGAGGAAATTTAGGACTTCGAAAAATTGAATATAAGGGTAAATAATATTTTAGATGAACACAATATTGATGTCTTCTTAGGGAATTTAAAGGATAACATCTAACATGAGGTTCACCATTGGGAACCTGAATTGGAGAAGGCATTGAGGTTGGCAAGAAAAATTGAAATAAAAATTATTGTGACAAGGAATCCTACCACTCATAACTATAAATATGGAAGTGTTTCTACTCCTAGAATTCCACAACCCACAAGTTTAAAACCACAACAATAGAAAGAAAAAATAGCAAAAGGGCTTTGTTAAAATTGTGATAGCAAATACACTAAAGGTCATAAGTGTGTTGACAAGAAATTATTTTACATAAATTGTGAAGAGGAGGAAGAAAATGAACAAGAAACTTCAAAGAAGGAGAACATACACCAGGAACCAAACCTAGATAAATATTAAATGAACCTGACTGTAATATCCCTATTTTTGGCATTTTATAAATGGAGAATACACATAAAGGTCAGGGGGACCTAAGAAGTTAAATATGTAATTATATATTAATTGTGTAAATTAATATATAAATGTGGAAATTATATCATTGTATAAAGACAGAGTAAATTAAGACCGAGAAGTCAAATCCATGAGGATGGACTAGATTCCTAAGACTTTCCCAAAATTCTCCATAAGTCCTTAGAAAAAATTAAAATAAAATAAATTTTATTATATGGGAGAAAAATATCTAATAAAAACCTCAGTAAAGTGTAAAGTTATTGAGAAGAGGTAAGAATAGAACTAGAAAGAGGAAAAGATAGTTTTAAAAGAAGATTTTGTGGAAAAAAATGAAAGAAAAGGATACGCTAAGGGAAAGAACATCCCAAAATAACTAGACACAGTTATGGAAACAGGCTGAGGGAAAGAAAGCTTAAATAATCTATTCCTAGTATGACAAAGGAGTTGTCTACTCTAAGGAAAAATTGGTCTCTACTCGGAGGAGAGTTGTGGAATAAGCTCAAGGTTGGGAGGAAACTAGTAGTTATAATAGTGCTATGCACATTCTATGTAGTTTTTATGTTTTTTTTGTTGTTATTAGTTATCTAATTATGGAATGGAATTGAAAGAAAATATTATCTTATAAATTCTGACTTGAATCTATGTAGATGAAATTATATATAATTTGGCGTATTGTATAGTGTATAGTTCAGAAAATTTAAGTGTCATATGTATATGAAAGATATTAACTATCGAGGCATAAAGTTAATATTTTTTTGTTGTTACATAGACTTAATTGAATGTAGGGACAAGTAGAAAAAATATCTAAACCGCTGGTAAGGGTCTAAATGTGTTGTTTCGGTCCAACAAACTATCTGAAATTTCACTAAAACAGTTATAGTATATGTACTATGAAAGTAAACATAATTAAGCTATAGTAATAACAAAAATTATGAAACAGAATATAATCTAGATATACAACATGAATAGTAATACGTATCTGAATGATGAATATAAAATTCAGATTCAAATTAGAAATATAAATATAGAGATGTGTTGTACTATAGAAATTATTATATATTTTATCCATATCAAAATTCAGTCACAAAATTACAAACATGTAAAATAGACAAAAGAAGTAGATGTCTAAATTTAGATGTGTCAATCATTTTCACTAAAATCCTCTATTGGAGATGATGATTAAATAATATGGTTAAACTTCAATAATCAATCCTTTATCCAAAATTATGTTTACAATTTCAGTAGGGTCATCATCTAAATTAAAAATGGAATGTGCGAAGATGAATTATACAGAATGGAAAAGATGGTGGAATAATCTCCACGTCTTTCACAACAAACCTTGAATTGGATGAAATTGATAGTCAGGAATTTTGACTATTGATTGCGAAGAATTGTATCATAGAATGCAATCAGAAAAACATATAACAACTAAAGAAATCAAAGTTAGAATTGTAAATTGACCAAAACGAAAAGGAAAAAATTAGGAAACATACACGAAATAAAATTACCTGTGAAATTAGCTTCAGGCTTGAAGATTTCTTCCTCTACTTACAATAAAAGGAGTTGTCAAGACAACTGGATAATAAGAACATATTTAATTATGTTACACTACTAAATGCAAAAAAGGGAAAACTCGATACTGACCCATGGGAAGAGGTGTCCAGAAAAGAATCAATATTTTACATAGTTGCAGAAGGCCATGAAAATTTGGAAAAAGGGGATACTGAATTAGTTCAAGAAAGAAATTATTATAAAAAAATTTTATAATTAAATTATGGAATAATTGGCTCAGTTTAGATTACTCTAAATGCACTGAGAAATAAAAAAAAATAAAAAAACTGAAATGTAAATAGAGACAAATTAAATTCAGAATTGGTACTATATTAAAATAGTAAAACATTATATCGTACAAGTTAAGTTGAGTAGAAATGATACAATTATAATTAATTTATATATACACAGTAAAAATTATAATTATATCCATTCTCTTTTACACAAAGGAAATAGAAGAATAATTATAGTATGGAATAAACCAAAGAAATGTTACCTATAACATTTGAAATCCCAATTGAGAGTTGAGTGTGGGAATCGAACCCTATGAAATACAATTTCATAGTCTACTGTAGAGAAAAACGAAATGAAATTTCATTTAAAATGAAAGTATAGTTCATAGAAACTTTAATTGGGTATCTCTGTAAAATATTAAATAGTTAAGAAGTTGTGTAGGAAAATATTATAATGAAACTAAGCTTATTTAAATATTTCACTGCGTAGAATAGGAATGAAATAAAATATCATAATTAATTTAGTGAACAGTAAGAAGCAAACCACTTACCATTACTGGGAGCCTAAGATAGCCCTCGTCGTGAAGGACAAGAAAGTCTCTTGTGCTATGAAGATGAACTACGTTTCCATATGATAGAAAAATCGAACATATCCAACTAAACGGAATTGATAAAGCTAGAAAAAAAGAATACATAAAACAAAGATATATAAATCTGAATTATAGTGAATAAAATTTATACACGGTTTTGCTAAGAAATTAGAAGAGAAAAATCGAAACTTTGGGCATCATATCTCTTTAACTTATGACTGTAAAACCATAATTTTAATGTGGCGAAAGACCCACAAGACCAAATTGGGGAAAATTCCCATTAGAAAGAGAATACATACGTATTATAGTTGTGAAGATAATTTCATTGAATTCAAAATCAAACAATTCAAGTTAAACAGAAAATTTGTAAAAGTAAAAGGAGAAAATATTCCATTAATATGAAAAAAAGCATGGAAAGGCCAACGTTTTGAATGGATACAAATAGCAGTGGAAATCACTACAATGATGAATTATAAATTTTGTTTGTAAAGAAAAATTTTCTTCGACTGAATGTGAATCCATAAATTACATTTTAGAAAAGAAATTTTACGAATTGGGGAATTCGTATACCATAAAAATCAATCAAGAAAATGAGAAACCATATCAGGGTTTCAAAATTATGAACCCAAGGGTAATTGAAAACCTACGACTTCCATTCATAAAAAAATATTACCACATCTCCTTTGCTGTGAGGAATACAATGGGGATGAAAGGATTGAAGGGAAAAAAAATGTAATGAGCTCCTATCACAAATAATTTCATTTCAAAATTAAGGCGTAAAAAAAATTAAAAGTATCTCCATAAATATAGAAAATAAGAGGAATGTATAATGATAAACACAGTAAAAATTTAAACTGAGGTTCCTAACCATAAACAAAAGAAATTGAAACATTGGTTTGAGAGAAAAATTGTAAATTTGGCTTTCCAGTGAGGTTACACAGTACGAGAATAGAAATAGAGAGGGAATAACAATAATACTCTCGCCATTCTAATCAAAATTCATGGACAAAACCTCTCGATAGGTATATCTCTGTACATGGAGTTCTCCAAGTGAAAAAGAAGTTGAATGAAAAAAAAATGAAAACTTGAAACCCTAATATAAGTCATTCAACGAATAGAGAAAGGTTAGATTAATCACAACCATTCATCACCACCATAGAAGTGTCCCCACAAGGACCGACACCATGTGAAATGTAGGGTTAATGTACTGGTAATAAATGGTTTAGTAAATAAAAATGATATGGTGCAAAGGGTGAGTGAATTGGATATGGGTAGAATTCCATCACTCATAAATCAAACTATTGATGTTAGGAAAATGAATTAAAAAAATATTAAACTATGATAATTCAAATTTAAAATATGACGAGATTCTCATAGTATCAACTATGTTAAATGAGTGTGGTGGGAACCATATATTAAAATACATTGAGATATATGCCTTTAACCTTTTGTTGGGTTATATGTACTATTGGGTAGGATATATACATACATACACACACACACACACACAAATATATATATATATATATCATGAAAAATGAGGTGGGATATATAGTAATATGAAGTGGGATATATATATATATATAGTTCTTATACCACCAATGAATAATAAATTATGGGAAGATAATATATATTATTCGAATAATACAAATAATAAGTGGAAAAGTTATAATTATTAGATTATAACTTGAATAAAAGAATATGTAGGGTTGTTTTAATGATATAACAATGGTAAGTTATTACATTATTAAGAGGAATAATGATAAAAAGGAGGTGAAAGCTGTAGAAATACATATGACAACTAGGTATGCTAATCTAAGTAAGAGGATCCCTTTGTAGATCAATTAAGTAAAGATCTAAAAAGTCATGGTAATGAATGTATCTTATAAATTTACATAAGGAATAATTTATAACACAAATCTCAGGATGGCGAAATTTATTCAAATCGATAAGTTATAGAATTATTATAACTATATGTTATAAATGACTTCTAATAAAAGATATATATGTGGTGGAACATGTATCATAATAACCAAATTATAATAAATGTCATATGGAGTTTAAAAAGGAAAGTTCAAGCTAGCATTAATGTGATGGTGGAAATGTTAACAAACATGTTGGGGGACATGTACAACTAAAATAATTGGAATTAAAGTGTATATAAAATTTAATGACATGGTAAAGATAATTATGAATAAATTGGAAAATGAGCAATATCTAGAGAATATAACCAGTGAACTGATAGCTAATTCAAAGTTTAGAACAAGGAAAAACAATTTTAGAATTGTGTATGTCCAAAGAGGACAATTCTCATGACCCAAAATAGTATTAATTTTTTTTTTTTTTTTGGGTAAATGGGAGTTGTTGCAAATGGTGCCAGAGCCCACGTTTAAACTCTCAACTTATGGGTCCCAACAAATGGAATTTTTTTTTCTTCTGTGAAATTCATTTTAAAAATCTTCATTATGAGTACTAATTCATATTAGTGTAGTATACGTTAGTGCAAAAATCAGTGCAAAAAATTTACAACTACTATGAGTTGTTGCAAATGGTGCCAGAGCCCACGTTTAAACTCTCAACTTATGGGTCCCAACAAATGGAATTTTTTTTTCTTCTGTGAAATTAATTTTAAAAATCTTCATTATGAGTACTAATTCATATTAGTGTAGTATACGTTAGTGCAGAAATCAGTGCAAAAAATTTACAACTACTATCATAACTAAGAGAGAAGAGTTATAAGTATAACTGGGAAGGAGAGGGGCCCTACTAGGTCTAAATTCTCAAATGTTAAAAATAACAATGCAGCAAGATATAGTTTAGTTAAAGACTAACTATGAATGGTTGTTGCAGTATTGGGAATAAGAGGTTGACAAGGAAATTACCTCCAAGTATAGTTTTCAAATGAAATAGAATCCAACTCAAAGAGGTCTGAGAGTGGGGAAGAATATTCTTAAAGAGAAGAAGAAAATGAAGGTGCGGGGAGAATTATGAAATTAGATTAATTCTCTAATCCTTAAATAAGAGAAGGAAAGGGGCGCGTAACCCTGAATCCTAAACATGGAAAAATACTTCTAGGTATATGAATATGGAAGAAATCTAACAGCAAGATTTGTGGATAACTAGTGGCAAGGAAAAGTGACACTTTGGTGAAAGAAACCTAAATTTTACACTGTCTTGACGAAAAAAAAATGTGTCAAGATAAATTCAAAACTCAATACCTTAGTGAGAGGTATTATGATGAAAAAGAAAAGAAAAAAGTATGAGCTAAGGTGGGACAACTCAGTCTAGATGAAATTGTGTTTAAATTCACAAACATTCTTTGATATGTGCCTTACATCAGGGATGAAATGGCCAAATTATAGTGAATTCTAAACTGTCTAATCAACATCTAAAAAGAAATAATTGAAATTTACAATTCTAACTCTATGAAAGTGATTGTTCGAAAAACATGACCATGTTACCAGACATAAAAACACAGGAACAATCAACTAAGGAACTAGCATAAGCAAGAGAAGGGAAAGAGACAACAACCACCAAAGGAATAAAAAATAGAGAAACTGAATATCAATCAACAATGATTGAAATTGCGGGTATATATTATGATCAAATTTTTTTTGTTTTACTTAATTCAATAGCCAGCTTAAGTGATATCTTCCTTAAGATAGTGGAAAAAGGTAGTTTGGAAAGAAAACAAAAAATTCAATACTCTTGATTGGTAGAGTTAATTTCAAGAATAAAGAAGAAGGTAACTCATAAAATAACTAAAATTTATAAAATATTAAAATACAATTGTATAGAGTTCTAATCAAACATCCTTCCTATTGAGTAATATGATCTTCTAATGGAAATGGACTGAATGGAGAAATAGAAAGAAATATTGAATTTCTTGAAAAGTAAGTACTTGCACTGAGGAAAATCTGTTACAGTTAATGAAAAATAAAAACCAGTAGACAGATTTATACATTACAACAATGATGGACAACAAGAAAAAAATCTGTCAAGTATGCTACCCAAGTTGAGGAAGTGGGACAGACAACATGAATGACTATGTGGAAGACATATATACAATAAACAAATTTAGAAATGTAATTCTAGAAAAAAATCAAGGATGTATAGAGTGTATACTCTTGAAAAAAAAGAACTGAAACTTCAATTACAAGTTAGAAAAGAATTATATTAAACAAAACTTGTCTCGGGGGGTGGGGCAGAACGCTAATGTAAGTTGCCAAAAAGAAGAATGACACCTTCTAGATGTATATAGATTTAGATAGTTAAACCAATTAACTATCAAGAACTAGTTATCTATTCCAAAAATAGAGGATCTAATTGATCAAATATGAAGAAAAAATTTATAATACAACCTTTTGAACTAGATTAGGACATTATAAGGTTGAAAATTTATCCTTTTGACATTCAAAAACCATGCTATAATCCTACATTGATGTTCTTAATGAACAATATATTATCTAAAAATTTGAACAAGTTGCATGAGTATTCATAAATGGCTTCTGGTATGCTCCAGAAAAGGGATAAGAATAAGAAGAACATTGTAGCATAGTGCTGCAAGTCCTTATAGAATGTTAACCACATGAAAAAATTAGCCAAAGTGAGTTTCAAAAAAGCCCAAGATTCAATAAATTGGACATGACAATTCTAAATATGAATTGGCGGTAAATTAGAAAAAGGATACATGCAATATCGAATTGACCTGAATCCAATGAGATGCTAGCAATACGATCAATTAGGAGTATTGCCACAATACCATAAATTTGGAAAAGGTTTTTTTTCATTACAGAAAAATGAGAATGTAAACTTGAGGGGAAAACTAAGTGCCAAATTAGTTGGAACAGCTGAAACATAAATTTATTACAACACTAAAAATTTATGATTCAACTAATGAAAGGTTGTGTGTATATGGTTAAATCACATAGAAAGGATGAGAGAAAGATTGCTGCAAAATAATGCATAAATAGTTTATGAATTTCGAAGAAACATGAATATATTTATGCAATCTATAAATTAGAATTGATTGCTGAAATAAGTACATTAAAAATGTGGTAATATTGGCTAGGAGAAAGGGAAATTTTGTGATAACAGGTCATAAGTATTTCTTTAATCAAATAAAGTGAAATGATAAATAAGCAACATGATAAATTTCTTCAGTAAATTTGATATAAAAATCAAATATAGAAGGAAACGAAAACTGAATTATTGATATGTAAGTAGACAAAATCATAAAATTATGATACATAGAGGTAGGAGTGTAAGATTTAAAATGGGAGAGAAAACGTAAGGAGCATTGTGGAAAAAACCTAAAAAATGTAAGATTTAGCCAGTTGAAATTGTATGAGAAATACTAAACTAGCCAAGACTGATTGTTGCAAAAATGGAGCATATAGCTCTAAGGTATCAACATTGAAACATGAAATAGTTCATGAATACCATCAGATTACATCAGAAACCTTATGTAGGTCATCCAAGTATATAAAGATAATAACAACCTTGAAGAAAGTTATAATTTGACCAGGGATGAAGAAAGAGGTATTAAAATCCTTGGTACAATGTTTGAAATGAAGGTAAAGTAGAACTTCAGTATCCTGTTGGTCTACTAAATTCCCTCTCTATTTGAAAATATAAGAAATAAGTGGCATCAATGGAAATTAATTAGCACCAAGTACCAACATAACGAAATTGTTGGAATACGGGATACTATAAATAAAGCAATACACTTATTCCTTTACAAGCCACTGTTGGTAGATCACAAGTGACCAAAGAATTCAGGAAAGAACTATTTAACTCCATAGAAACACAAAATTTATTTCTCTGATAGAGATGTCAAAAGTACATATAAATTTGGGAAAATGCTGTCAGGAGGAAGGGGGACAAAGATGAACTGCAGTGCATCTTACTATCCTCACAGAGATAGATAAACAGAAAGAACAAAGAAAAGGTTAGCAAACATACTATACAAGTATGAAATAGATAAAACACAAAATTTTTGAGGATACTTTTAGTAGTTACTAGAAACTGCATACAAATTAAATTATCAGACTTTCTAGTGACATAAGTTAGTCAAAAGCCTCATATGAAAAAAATGACACACTCCACTTAGTTGGAGTTAGAAAAAGAAAAAATTGGTCCTAATACCAGAAGTACTATAGGAGGTGGAAAGATACTATGGAAATAAGTCATTCAAAATTTAAAATAATTCTAGCTCGTCAGAAGAGTGATGCAAGAATTCACAGATAATTAAAAAATGCAGATCAAGTATATATAAGGATTAAATTCACAAAGATGATATTGCACGATGGAAATTATGCTGAGAAACACCTCAATATTGCGGGGCCACGAGGGTTGGGGAGAGATAAAATCACTCAACTTTGTCATATCAAAAAAGGTTTCATATTTCATTATTGAAAAATTAAGTGCACATGAACCTGTTCACGTGATCGACTAGACTGTGATATAGTTGGAAAAAGAAGGGAAAATTTTTCGAGAACTAGTTCATAGATTGGTGCAAGAAGAAAAAATGATTTGAAATAAAATAGTTACCTGGGTGAAAGTGCAGTGGAAACACTTTACACTTGAAGAAGCTACTCGAGAGCAGAAAGTTACAATGAAAGAAACATAACCATCACTGGTTAATGAATATGCCAACACACAGGACATTATTTTTTTTTAGAGAGGGACTATGTCATATCCCTATTTTCAGAATTCTATAAATGGAGAATACACATAAATGTGAGGGGGACCTAAGAAATAAAATATGTAATTATATATTAATTATGGAAATTAATATGTAAATGTCGAAATTATATCATTGTATAAAGACAAAGTAAATTGAGACCGGGAAGTCAAATCCATGAGGATGGACTAGATTCCTAAGACTTTCCCAAAATTATCCAAAAATCCTTGGAGAAAAATAAAATAAAATAAATTCTATTAGATAGGAGAAAAATATCTAACAAATCCCTCAGTAAAGTGGAAATTTACTGAGAAGAGGTAAGAATAAAACTAGAAAGAGGAAAAGCTATTTTTAAAAGAATCTTTTGCGGAAAAAAAACTAAAGAGAAGCCTAGGCTAAGGGAAACAACATCTCAAAATATCTAGACGAAGTTATGGAAATAGGTTGAGGGAAAGAAATCTTACATAAGCTATTCCTAGTATTACAAAGGGGTTGTCTACTCTATGGAAGAATTGGTCTCTTCTCAGGGGAGAGCTATGGAATAAGTTCAAGGTTGGGGACAAGTAGTATTTATAAGAGTCGTATGCACATTCTGTGTAGTTTTTATGTTTACATTGTTGTTATTAGTTATCCAATTCTGGAATGGAATGAAAATAAGCTATTAACTTATAAATTGCAGCTTGAATTTATGTAGATTAAATTATCTATAATTAGGTGTATTTTACAGTGTTTATTTCATAAAATTTAAGTGTCATGTGTATTTGACCGAGATTAACTATAGAGGAATACAGTTAATATTTATGTGTTTTTACATAGATTTAATTGAATTTAGGGAAAAATAGACAGAATCTCTAAACCCCTGGTTAGGCTCTAAATTGTTTGTTTCAGTCCAACAAACTATCTCAAATTTAACTGAAACAGTTATAGTATATGTATTATGAAACTAAACATAATTCAACTATAGTAATAGCAGAAAATATGAAACACAAATGAAATTCTAAACATAATATAATATAGATATACAACATGAATAGTAACACATATCTGAATGATGAATATACATTTCAGATTTAAATTAGAAATATAAATATAGAGATATATTTACTATAGAAATTATTCTATATTTCTATCCATATCAAAATTCAGTCACAGAATTACAAACATGTAAAATAGACAAAAGAAGTAGCTGGATAAATTTACATGTGTCAATCCTTTTCAATAAAATCCTCTGGTGGAGATCAGGATTAAATAATATGGTTAAACTTAAATAATGAATCCATTATACAAAAGTATGTTTAAAATTTTAGTAGGGTCATCATATAAATTAAAAATAAAATGTGTGAAAATGATTATATAGATTGGAAAAAATGGTGGAGGAGTCTCCACTGCTTTGACGACACACCTGAAATTGGATGAAATTGATAGTCAGTAAATTTGACTATTTATTGCGAAGAATTGTATCGAAGAAATAAATCAGACAAAATTGTAACAACCAAAGAAATCAAAGTTATAACAAAATGAAAAGAAAAAATTAGGAAACGTACAAGAAATCAAATTACCTGTGAAATTAACACCAGGCTTGAAGACTTATTCCTATACTTAAATAAAAGGAAATGTAAGGAAAATTGGATAACGACATATTTAATTATTTGACAGTAATGAATGAAAAAATGGGAAAATTGATACTGACATCAGGGAAGAGATTTTGTGAAATGAATTAGTATTTTACATAGTTGCGGAAGACAATGAAAATTTAGAAAAAGGGGTTTCCAAATTATGTCTAGAAATAAATTATTATAAACTAAGTTGATAATTAAATTATGGAAGAATTAGTTCGTTTCAATTACTCTAAATGCATGGAGTAACAAGAAAAGAAAAGAAATCTAAAATGTAAATAGAGAAAAATTAAATTTAGAATTGTTAATATATTAAAGTACTCAAAAAATTAATTGTACAGATTTAAGCTGAGTAGCAATAATACAATTATAATTTATGTATAGATACAAAGTGAAAATCATAATTGTATCAATCCTCTTTTACACCGAGGAAATATAATAATAATTATAATATTGAATAAACCAAAGAAATGTTACCTATAACATTTAATATCCCAATTGAGAATTGAGTATGGGAATCAAACCCTATGAAATACAATTTCATAATCTACGGTAGAACAAAAAGAAATGGAATTTTATTTAAAATGAAAATATAGTTCATTGAAACTTTAATTGGGTATCTTTGTAAAATATTAAATAGTTCAGAATTTGTGGAGGAAAATACTATAATTACACTGAACTTATTTAAAGATTGCACTGTGTAGAATAGAAATGAAATAAAATATCGAGCTCAATTTAGTGAACAGTAAAAAGAAAACCACTTACCATTACAGAGAACGCAAGGTAGCTTTGGTGGTGAATAACGATAAAGTCTCTCATTATACGAAGATGCACTACGCTACCATATGATAGAAAAATTAAACATATTCAACCAAACGAAATTGTTAAAGTTCGAAAACAATAATTCATAAAATAGAGATACATAAATTTCAATTACAGTAAATAAAATTTAGACACAGTTATTCTATGGAATTAGAAGAGAGAAATCAAAGATTTGGGCATCGTATGTCTTTAATTTATGACTGTAAAAGAATAACAGTAATTCGATGAAAGACCCAGAAGCCCAAATTGGGGAAAATTCCTATTCCATAGAGAATACATATGTATTATAGTTTTGAACATAATTTCACTGAATTCAAAATCAAACGATTCCAGTTAAACAGAAAATTACTAAAGGTAAAATGAGAAAATACTCCATTAATACGAAAAAAAGGCATGGAAAGGAAAACATTTCGAATGAATACAACTAGAAGATGAAATCACTACAACGATGAACTATAAGTATTGTATGTAAACCCACCATTTCGTAAACTGAAGGAAAATCCGTCAATTACATTTTGGAAATGGAATTATACGAATTTGTGAATTCGTATACCATAAAAATCATTCAAGAAAATGAGAAACCATATGAGGGTTTTGAAATTCTAAACCCAAGGGTAATTGAAAACCTATGAGTTTGATTAAAAAAAAATATTATTACCTCGTCTCCTTGGCCATGAGAAATAAACCCAAGATGAAAGGATTGAAGGGAAAATCCAAAACAATGAGATCTTGTCACAAATAATTCCATTTCACTTGAAACAAATTGAAATTATCTCCATTGATACAAGAAATAAGAGGAATGAAAAATGATAAACATAGTAAAATTTTGAACTGAGGATCCTTTCCTGAAACGAAAAAAAGTAAAACTCATATTTGAGAGCAACATTTTAAATTCGGTTTTCCAGTGAGGTTACACAGTATGAGAATAGAAATAGAGAGGGAATAGCAGTAAAATCTCTCCATTCTCATCGAAATTCAGGGACAAAACCTCTGGATAGGCATATCTCTAGATATGGAGTTCTCCAAGTAGAAAATAAGTCGAATGAAAAAACAAATTAAAATCTTAAACCCTAACCAAAGTCATTCAATGAATGGAGAAAGTTCAGATTAATCACAACCATTCATCACCACCATACAAGTTTCCTCGCAAGGACAAATGCCATGTGAAATGTAGGGTTAACTTACCAACAATAAATGGTTTATAAATCAAAACGATATGGTGTAGAGTGTGAGTAAATGGGATATGGGTACAATCCCATCTCTCATAAAAATCAAGCTATCAATGTTAGGCAAATGAATTTAAAACAACTATGAATCTATGATAATTCAAATTCAAAATATGATGAGATTCTCATAGTATCAACCATGTTAAATGAATGTGGTGGGAACCATATAATAAGATACGTTGAGATATATGCCTTTAATTTTTTTTTAGTTTATACGTAATTTTCTTTAGGATATATATATATATATATAAGGTGGGAAATATAGTAATATATGCATATATAGTTATTATACCACCAACGAATAATAAATTATGGGAGGATAATATATATTATTCAAATAATACAAATAATAAGTGGAAATTTTATAATTAGTAGATTATAACTTGAATAAATGAATATGTAGGGTTGTTTTAAATTATCTAGCAATGGTAAGTTATTACATTGTTAAGAGGAATAATGAAAAAAAGGAGGTGAAATTTGTAGAAAATACATATGACAGCTAGGTATGTTAATCTAAGTAAGAGGATTCCTTTGTATATCAATTAAGTAGAGATGCAAAATTCATGGTAATGAATGTATCTTATAAATTTACATAAGGAATAATTTATAATATAAAGTTGAGGATGGGGAATTATAGTCATATGGATAAGTTATAGAATTATTATAACTATATGTTATAAATGACATTTGATCAAAGATATGTATGTGGAGGAATATTTATCATAATAACCCAATTGTAATAAATGTTATATGGAGTTTAAAAAGGAAAGTTCAAGTTAGCATTGACGTGATGGTGGAGATGTTAACAGAAATGTTGGGGGACATGTACAACTAAAGTAATTGGACTTAAAGGGTATATACCATTTAATGAGAAGGTAAATATAATTTTGAATAAATTGGCAAATGAGGAAGTTCTGGAGAGCATAACCAGTGGAACAATAGCCAATTAAAATTTAAACACAAGAACCAGAAATTTCAAAACTGTGTATGTCGAAAGAGGACAACTGTCATGACCAAAAATAGTAGTAATTTTTGTATTTTTTTCTTTTGTGTAAATAGGATTTATTACACCAACCATATATTGTAATACATTGGAAAGAATTACCGCTCTTCAAACTATCAATATAGAAGGACATATCAATAATAAAAATGTAATAGTGCTGATTTATTCAAGTAGTACCCATAATTTTATTCATTGTAAGGTCGCCAATGAATTAAATTTATTCCTACACCTAGCACCAGAGTGTAAAGTGATGGCTCCAAATGGAGGAACTATAAATTGATTTGGAAATTTCGCAAATATCAAGCTAACCATAGGGTAATATGTATTGAATAGTCCAATTCTATCCATTCCAATGGGTGGCGCTGACATTGTACTAGGAGTCCAATGGTTGCAATATTTGGGGGCGATAGCTCTTAATTTTCAAGAATGTCTCTTGAATTTCTTTTGGGAAGGAAAGGAATTTCAACTACAGGGAATCATAGGGAAGATAAGAAAGATAATATGCTCTAATGTCATGAAAAATATGTTTAATAAAGAAAAACGAGGCGTAATTGCACAATTATGCACACTAGAGGTTCAAACATCAAAATCATATGTTTCTCCATATCTCCAAAAAATCTTGGACCATCATTCCAGGGTGTTTGAAACTCCCAAAGAACTAACACCTATTCGTGATTTTGATCATGCTATTAATTTTGTTCGAAGAGGTGTTCCTTCAAACATCGAGACTTACAAATATCCTTATGCCCAAGAGATTCAGATTGAACATATGGTTGCAGAAATGCTAGTGGCTCATATAATTCAACCTAGTCAATGTTATTTCTCGGCTCCAATAATGTTGGTGCACAAGAATTATGGATCATGGAGTATGTGTTCGGATTATAGAGAGCTCAAAAATCTCACTGTTAAAGATAAATTTCCCATCGCCATCATTGAATAATTATTGGATGAATTGCGTGAAAAAATTTACCTCACGAAGATGGATCTTCATTCTCTATATGATCAAATTATAATTAATATTGAATACATTACACAAAAAAAATTTAGAATTCATGAGAGTCATTATAAATATTTTTTCATGCCTTTTGGCCTTACTAATGCACCTTCCAAATTTCAAGTTTTTATGAATTCTATTTTGAAACACCTAGAAAATTTGTGATAGTATTTTTTGATGGTATACTAATCTACATAATGTTTTGTAAGCATCATGAACATTGATACCGATGAAATAGGTAAGCTGACCTCAAAAGGGGAACTCTAGCCCAAAAAGACTTAAAAAACATGAAAAAACACCCCCCCCCCAAAAAAGGTGTATTCCAGAATGCACTTGGTTTTTTTTGAAGGTCAAATTTCAACATTTTATAAAATTATGTTAAAAACAAAATTGTTTCTTGAAAAAAGGATTGAAAAAACACCCTCAAAGCAAAACCAGTTGACGCTGGAATAACAAAAAAAAAATTTGTCATACTTTTGACATTTATAAAAATAGAAATAACATTTTTTAATTTTTAAAATTCAAACATTAAAAAAAATCTAAAATTTAAGAAAAAAAAATAAATTTAAAAAATAAAAACATTTTAAAGCTTAAAATTTAAAAATATATAGGAATACAAAAATAAAAATTAAAAAAAAATAAAAATTTTAATTCAAACATTGAAAAAAACCTAAAATTTAAGAGAAAAAATAAAAATTAAAAATTAAAAAAAATTAAAGATTAAAATTTCAAAATATATAGAAATAACAAAATAAAAATAAAAACAAAATAAAAATATTAAATTAAAAAGAAAAATAAGTTAAAAAAAGAAAGAAATTATAAAAAATAAAATATAGAAATTAAATTTAAAAAAGAAAAAGAAAATGTTTATTAAATTAAAAAAGAAAGAAAAATTAAATTTTAAAATAAAAAATTAAATTTAAAGAAATGCATTAAATTTTAATAAATTTCAAACTTGAAAAAAAAAAAAAAAAATTATTGAAATTAAAAGTAAAAAAATGAAAAATTAATTAAAAAGAAAAAAAAAGAAAAAAAATGCAATAAAAATATTAAATTTAAAGAAATATATATTAAAAAAAAAAATTAGATTGTAAAAAATATACTAAATTTAAATTATAAAAAAATAAAATATATATATGAACTTAAATTAAAAAAATATATATTAGATTTTATTAAATTAAAAAAAAAATGTTAATATTAAAATAACAAATTAAATTAGAAAAAAAATATTAAATCTTAATAAATAAATTAACAAACAAATAAATTTCGAAATAAAAACTATATTTTAAATATAAAGAAAAAAAAACATTGTTAAAATAAAAAGTTAAAAAACATTAAAAATCAATTAAAATTGAAAAATTGAAAAAAATAAATTAAATAAAATATATTAAATAAAAAATAAAATAAAAAACAAATTAATTTTAAAATATTAAGTTTAACTTAAAAAAAATCTAATTTTAAATGCACAATTTTAATTGAAATAAAAAAAAATAAAAATTTTATGTAAATAAATAATAATAATAAAAAAATTAAAAATTAAAAAAAAATATTAAATTCAAATAAATAAATAAATAAAAATACAAAATTTACTAAATTTTAAAAAATTGAATGAAAAAACTAAACATAAAATTTTATAATAATAAAAAAATATGAAAAAATTTAAAAAAAAAATTAAAAAAATTAAATTTCAAATATAAAAATCAAATTAAAAAAAAATCATTTTAAATTTTTTGAATTAAAAAAAAAAAATTTAATCAAATTTAAAAAAATTAAAAATATTAAAAATTAAAAAAATAAAAAATAAAAAAGAATTTTTTGATTGTGGTGGCGCCGCCAACCAGCCTCCCGCCCAGGTGACGGCGAAGGCCGACCGCTAGGCGGGAGGATGATTCCGAGAATCGCCCTCCCGCGGCAAGAGGCCGATTGCGGGAATCGCCCTCCTGCAGTGGGAGGCCGATTTCGCGAATCGCCCTGAGGCCAATTCCGGGAATCGGCCTCAGGGCGATTCCCGAAATCGGCCTCTCACGGCAGGAGCGCGATTCTTGGAATCGGCCTGAGGGCAATTCCCAGAATCGGCCTCTCGCCGCGGGAGGGCGATTACCGGAATCGGCCTCCCACCGCGGCAGACTGATTCTAGGAATCGTCCTCCCGCTCAGGTGGCGGCGGAGGCTGGCTGCTGGGCGAGCGGGGGGCTGCAGCCTCCAACCTGCCCAGCGGTCGGCCTCTGCTGCCAACTGGGCGGGAGGCCAACTCGCGGCGCCACCATGATCAAAAAATTCTTTTATTTTGTTTTTTTTTTTTTTTTAATATTTTTTTTAATTTGATTTTTTTTTTTTTAAATTCAAAAAGTTTAAATTTTTTTTTTTTTTTAATTTTTTTTTTTTTTTAATTTAATATTTTGGATTAATTATTTTCTAAAATTTAAAATTTATTCATTAAATTTATTAAATTTTAATTTAATTTAATTTAATTTTTTTAAATCTTTTAGTTTATTTGGTTTTTCATTTTTAAAATTTATAAATTGTTTCATTTAAAAAAAACAACAAATTTATGGATATTTGTTTTTTAATTATTTGCACGTGGTTTTTTTAATTTTTTTTGTTTTTTAATTCTTTTATTTTAATTTTCTTTTTCAATTTTAAATTTTCTTTTTTTTTTATTTGTTTTTTTTTGTTAATTTTAAAATTTGTATTTTTTTTCTTCTTATTATCTTTTTTTTATTTACATTTTTAAATCTAATTTTTTATTTTTTGTATTTAATTTTTTTTTTCTAAATTTTAATTTTGTAATTTAAATTATTTTTAAATTTTAATTTTTTTCAATTATATGGATTTTTTTAATAACTTAGAAAAAAATGTTTTTGATGTTTTTTATTTTTATTTTTTTTGGTTAATTTTTGTTTTTTTTCTTTAAATTATGTGTGTTTTTTTTAAATTTTGTCATTTCTTTTGATATGATTTTCGAATATTTTTGTTTTATTTATTTATTTATTTATTTATTTTTGTTTAAATTTTTTATTTTTATGAGTTAATTTTGTTTTTTTTTTACATTTTTATTGGTTTTTTTTTATTGTTTTTATATATATTTTTTCATCTAAGTTTTGTGTTTTATTACCAACATGAAAATCACCACTCTAAAAAAAAAGGTTGATGCTCCATCAACACGTTTCAAAATTAGCATGAAAATCAGCGCTCTAAAAAAAAAAGTTGATGCTGCATCTATACGTTTCAAAATTAGCATGGAAACCACTAACATTTTAAAACAAATATTCATACTTCATAAATAAAAATATTAGACTGTCAAAAATATGCTAAAAAAAAAGAGGTGATTCTGCATCATCACTTTTCAAAATCGGGTGCTTTTTATGCTACCAAAAAAAAGTAGGTAACAGTGTGGTTACCTATTTCATCGGTAACATTGTTCATGTTCAACATGTTGGCATAGTTCTCAAACTATTGGAGTTGAAACAATTATATAAACAACCTCGAAATGTTTATTTGGAGTACAAGAGGTGGAATATTTGGGTCATATTGTATCTAATGAGGGTGTTAAGGTAGGCATAACAAAACTAAATCAATCAAGGAATGGAAAATCCCTACAACCATAAAGCATCTTTGAGGATTTCTAGGGTTAAAAAGATATTATCACAAGTTTGTTAAAAAATATGGGAGAATATTTTAACCTATAACATCATTATTGAAGAAATATGCATTTTCTTGGACTCCAAAAGAAACTAAGGCCTTTGAATATCTTAAGGAAGTGATGTCCCAAGCACCTGTCTTAGCTATGCTAGACCTCACAAAATCCTTGATTGTGGAATATGATGCCTTACGAAATGTAATAGGTGTGGTTTTAATGCAAGAAGGAACCCATTGCTTTTGAAAGTAGTCCAATCAAAGAAAAGTATTTACTAAAACCTATTTATGAGAAGGAAATGTTGGCAATATTACATGAACTTAAGATGGAGACTTTACATAATGGGAAGACACTTAAAGGTAATAATAGATCATGATAGTATTAAATACTTTTTGGAACAAATATTATCTTCAGAACAACAACAAAAATGGGTCACAAAGATGTTGGGATACAAATTTGAAATCATCTACAAAAAAGGGAAGAAAAATATTGTTGCAGATGCACTCTTAATAAAGGATGAGGATGTGGAATTAGTGCTTTGTGTCATTTCTATTATCCAACCTAAGTGGATAGCTAAAGCAAGGGATGAATGTAAGAGTAATGAAGAGGTGTCTACATCATTCAAAAGTTGTAGCAAGTTCCGAGTACATATGAAACATTTAGTTGGAAAAATTATTCAATATGGTATACATATTGCTTATATATTTGTAAGAATTCCCAACTCAAACAAAATATTATTTTGGAATTGCACACCTCTCCCTTAGGAGGGAAATCAATGTTTTAAAAAATTTGTGGCAGAATATCATATTCAAAATTTTTTGGTTCAATGTTTGGTTTGCCAACAAATAAAGTGGAGACAATTAAGACCGTAGGTTTGTTACAACCTTTATCCATTCCAGGTCACCATTGGGAGGAGGTTTCAATGAATTTTATCAGAACTTTACCCAACACCGAAGAAAATACTTTCATCATGGTGGTAGTTGATATATTTACCAAGTACACACAATCTTTTGCATTATCCTATCCATTAGACCAGTATTGTTTCTAGTGAATTTATGGAAACAATTCAAAAGATACATGGAAACCCAAAAATTATTGTATGCGACGGAGATACCTTTTTTACAAGAAATTTTTGGATGGAATTATTTTATTGATTGGGTACTTAATTAGCTCATAGCTAATCATATCATCCTCAATATGATGAGAAAAATAATATAGTGAAAAAAGTTTGTAAGGATATCTTCCTTGCTTTATGTGTGATAAATGAACATATTGGGTCAAGTGTTTACCTCTGATTGAATTGTGGTATAAAATTTCCTTCCATACTGCAACCAAAATGACCCCATTTATGGACCTTTATGGATATTATCCACCCTCAATCACATCATATTTAAGCAAATATACTATGTTTCAATCAATGTAAGATCACATTGAGAATAAACAACAAGCTCTCAAACTCTTAAAGGATAACCTCACTTTAACACAAAATCGAATGGAACAAAAGGAAGATCAACATCACAGAAAAATAAGTTTTGTTGTAGGAAAGTAGTTATTTTTATGGCTACAACCATACAAACAAATATCTCTTAAGAAAGATAAGAAGGATAATTAATTATCACCAACGTATTCCGGTCCTTACAAGGTGTTGCAAAAGATTGGTAGTTTGGGATACAAATTGGATCTTCTTGCATCTTCTCGAGTGTACCAAGTTTTCCATGATTCATGCTTAAAGAAGGTTATAAGTGACAAGATCCTAGTTCAAACAATATTGCCAGAATTTCACGAGGAAGGAAAAGTCATATTGGAACCTAAATCAGTCACGAAAATAAGAACTCGATAGTTATGAAATCGATTTATTTTAGAGTATATCATCAAGTGCAAGAACTTACCGACTAGAGATTTGACACGGGAGGATGAGGATTTGATACAAAAGCATCCAAACATACTCAAGCATTGAGGACAACACTTTTTTGAAGGAGAGGGACATGTTAGGTCCCTATGATACTAATGTATCCCCTTATTCTTATTGTTAGTGTATCCCCCTTATTTTTATTGTTGTGCCCATGTAGTCCCCATATTATTATTATTATGCCCCATATAATCCCACTATTTTTGTTGTTGTGCCCTTACATTGTTATTGTTATGTCGGCTAGGATTATATTTTGATCCATTGGACCTCTATATATTGAAAGGAGATTTTTTCATCTATATCATCAAATAATTGTTCATTTATGTAATGTAAAGGAGGTGTGCACCTCAAAGAGGCTGTTTTCTAAGTTGTTGATCTATATTTTCTTCTATATTGTGACTTGGTTTCATTTTATTCTACATGTGTTGTGAGTTTTATGACATATTTTTGATCTAGTTCCCCATCAAATTATGGTAGTGGCTTAAATTCCAAGAAAGGTGAAGAGGATTGATACCCTAGAAAAGTTATTATTGTTGGATGCTCGGGTTGTTACTCAAAGTGAATATTGTAAGTATTTATATTGTAGATTTTGTATTATAAACTACAAAATATTTTACTACAACCAAGTGAGATTTCTTCAGAGAAGCATAGTGTAGTTATATGAGAACATTGTCAGGTTGGATTGAAATGTTTTTATTTCATAAAGGAGTAATTTCATTGGAATTTGATACCATGATAAATTAGTGTCCTCTACAATAATGGGAACCAAACGTTTCACCTATAGATGGATTTATGCAAAGAGAAGTACAAGGGTTGCAAGGAGGGGTGATAACATATACAAGTGTGTGGTAAGTGAGATGAGGAATTAGAGGATAAGAAGGGGAGAGTGTCAATTTGTGATGTTATAAATATTATCAAGTTCAACTATGTTGACGTCCTTGATCACAATTTCAAGATTGTGATCCTCCTCTTTAGGGTCCAATGGTGTGATGACATGTAAATATCCTTTTTCTAAAATAATTTTCATCTTTTTAATGTTTATGATATCATAGTTATTATATGGCCATTCAACACCAAGTAAGGAAATTTATAGGTCATCCATAGTTTGAATAACTTCAATATCTCCTATACTCTTTACCTTGTCAATATTCACTTCTATATCTACTAATTATGCCTTTTCGTTCTTAATAAGGGAAAACATAAACAAAATTAACCCAACATAAAAAATAAATTTCCCATTATTTACAATATTTTTTTTCAATAATATTGGTGTATATATCCATGTTATAACTCATTTTGATTGAGGTGTCTATATTTTCAAATCCCTCACACATGAGGTGGAATATGAATTCCATATATTTCCTATCATCTCTTAAAGGATTTAGAGACCGGTTAGGTTACCCTCATTCTAATCATTAACATTAGATCCTATAGTGTTCATATGTCCTTTAATATTACATGCACTTATTTACAAATCATATCCCTATGATTGTTCTACATTCACTATCATACTTGAGCATACATGGATAGAGGAGCCATGATTCAATGGTTGTATATCCCCATGAATACCATTAATATTCCTACTTGGAACCTTGTACCTCATATCCAAATATTCACAAGTGTCACTTCCCAAACATCCTTCTAGCTCTATGACTCACCTTCATGTGTCATGATATTAAAAAATTTGGTGGTAACTCACCCTCCGATTTACAAAAAGAGGTGCCAATTTATAATGTTATTAATTTATCTGTTATTTTTCTTCTATAGAGTTGTTATGCTATAAACCATGGACCAATATGAAATCAATAAAATATTTCAAATAGGATCAAATCCTCTTAAATAGGATATTGAGTTTGAAATATTCAAGAGAGGAATGAAGATGAAGGTGAAAAATTATAATTTCAAAGTTATGTACTATTGTCATATTGAAAATATTAAGTGAGATGGATTGCAGTATCCTCTAAAACGAGCATAAGTCTCAAGTTAATTATTGGTTTCTGACCCTGGTGATAGGTATATCTTTTGACATGTTTAGAATTACCACTTATCCTAATATAAAATAATCTCATATGTCCATTTTTTTTATATATATCATGTAGATACCAATTTTAATGGCCATCATCCATCTTTTAACATCTTACTCGAACAACATCTCTTCTATGGTTACATTCGTCCTATAATTCTAACCAATAACTCTAACTAAGAATCTTAGTTACAGTGTCTCAAAAAGTTGAATCCTTAATAGTCGAAGGGTCCTAGCCCTTTATTTATTTACATTATCCTGTTATAGGTTAACATTGCTAATATATCCTTTATATACATAACAACCTACCATCTAACCTTTACTTACCTCCAGTGACATTTTTATTCTTCACATACATTACCATTTTTAATTAATAAGCTATACTCTACCCTAAATTTATTAATTTCATTAATGATGGTATCATTGTATTAACCTTTCAAGACCCCTATTCCTATCTTAAACATAGATAGGACCTAGAATGATTTAACACATATACTAAATATATGCATGGTTCCTTATGAGGTTAGTGCACAAGTTCAAACCCTCATCCCATACTTACATTTATAATTTAACCTATTAGCTCCACATGATGACTTGTCCTGCTTCGTAGTATCCAAGTGACAGAGATCACATGCCCTCATGTGGCCCTCACCCTTTTCGAGGCCATAGAGGGATGATGGAGATCACATGAGGTTAGATCTCTCGCTCTGAGGATTTTTGAAAACCATAAGGGTTTACCCTAGATTACTCTTCCTCATTTCAACATTTTCTCTACATGATTTGTGGCCATCTGGCGTGTGGGAGCTATGCCTCCATAGCTTGCCCCGCAACTCATTTTTTTGTTTCAGAGACCATGTGGCTCGATTCCTCCACTATTAGCATGTTAGCTGTGGGAAAACCTTGGTGTTGTGCATAAGCCTTTCGTTTCCATGATCTCATAAGTAATGATTTCATTGTTTTTTGTTTTCACTGTCATGAAATCTTAGTCGTAATACTATGTAATGTATTTTTGGGTTGGTCTACAAGGAAACCCCATTTAATTTCAGCAGGGCACTCATCATTCTATCAGGTAATCTCTACTCAAAATTTACCTTTGTTTTAGTTATTTTCCTCTATTTTTTTTAGAATACCCATATCATTATGAGTTTATTTGTATTTGCAGGGAGGAGACCTTTGTCTACAATGAGTAAGCACTTCTGTAAAGACCTTTCTCGTTCCTCATCGCTTTTTTTAGTGGCATGCACTTCAGTTCAATCTGGAAACCCTTCAGCCATGTTCTTCACATACAAGTTAAGGGTTTTCTTTATGCCCTCTCGGTTCCACATTTACTTTCTTGTTCACCCTAAAATTTGTGATTTTAGATATATATAATATATAAAATTACGATTATGGCTTGTTTATGCCTACCCTACCTTGAATTTCTCAGTTTCCGTATTTCACAACTAAATTTGGAAATGGTTGGTTCAACTATAAGTCCCATTCTATAATTGGTGTCTGGTTTAATTGTTCTATATCTGTTTTTGTCGGTCAAGATATTTGAATCCTCTAAGCCCTATCAACTTTCTATACTGTCTAATGCATAACCTATAATTTTTGTATCGTTAACTAGAATTGGGGTTTTGGTTACAATTCATTTTTGGCATTTTTTTTTTCATTATACAAGGAAAATTTGCCATGATGGGGTTAGAATTATTTTTTATATGTATACGCTGACCATTCCCAATAATAATCCCCTAATTACTCTTTAGGTTCTAGGTTTAATTATGTGATTGGCATAGGTTGGGTCAGTGTAACTCTGTCTTATTTAGTTTTCTATTTATTAGATTGATGGTTTATTCCATAGTTTGAATTCCTTAAGGAATTGAAATTTCTTTATTTATTATAGTTCTGGGTTTTACATTGTGCTATTATATTACGAACACAACGTAAATATAAATAGAACTATTCATGATATAAACTAATATTTCTTTTCCTTTCTCATATGAATTTTGTGTATTTGGAAGAGGTCTTAGAGTTCATCTGATTCTCTTTAAAATTTGCATAAGTTTAGAATAAATATCATTGGGTTTAATTATAATTGCATCTGACATGTAAATGTGTGTTCTATTTATATGCCCTACCCATATGCTATTAATTTTTATTTCCTATTATGATAGTATGTTGACCAGAGAGGAGGGTAAACTCCTCATTTTGTAGGTGCTAATTTAAATTATTTTTAATGGTATTCATAAGATAACATAAGGACTATCCTCTGTTTCAATTTAATTCTGGGGTTTTCAATTTCCAATTTTGTTCTGTATACAGCAGTAATGTTTTTTTTTTTCTACTCATATAATATTCTGGGTTATATATTTACCTATTGCTCATAAATTTGATTGCATATGTTTATAGTTCACTTCTATATTTCTCATACCATTCTGGGTTAAGGCCTCATCCATGATTTCATTTACATCTAAGTATTTATTTTATACTTATTCATAGAGTTATATAGAAAAATGGGGTTTTTTTATTATCTTTGTACTATGCATGGTAGTTGCATAATCAATTTTGGGTTATTATTTCCCTTCCCATTGCTCAGGAAGGATGTGCAACCTTTGTGGGGGTTCTACCCCTTAAATTTTTCACGTAATCTCTTAATGCAGGTTTAATTTGTCAATGAAGTTCAGCACAACCCCTTTACTTCCCAATTCTATTTCTCATTTTGGTTACTTCTGTGTATTTAATTTTGTTTTATAATTCATCCCTTCCACGTAGATTTTATTTTTATCTTCTAAGTTTTAATATCGGTTGTTGCCACCAAGGTTTAATCCTTCGCTCAGATCCGTAATTTTGTTGAAGGAGATGTCATACTATGACATTCAAGTTCATTTCAATAAATTAGGTTATTGTTAATTTCCTGATTTATTATTTTCTGTTGCTCATGCTAAAATACCACGTTACTTAAAACATTCTATGATTTGTATGCACATG
>CM076578.1:1628290087-1628372682 GCA_034641835.2 Pinus albicaulis
TATAATAATGAAGGGTGTGACATCATAATTGGGTAAGCCATCTTAGTATCTTGTGTGTAGTAATTCTTTTTATTCTTTAGTCTATTTGATTGTCACTAAATCTCACCTTTCTATTCTTTTGCATGTATGCTTTCTGAGTTTTTTCGTTGGTTTGCGTGATGCTACACTTTCACTCACTTCCCACGCTTACCATTTATATCCTTTCTCAGGTTGGTAGCATGATGATCTGCCATAGCTCTCCTTCTGGAACATAGCATAGACATGTGTTATTAGATTTTATATGCCAATGCCATGCTTGACCTTTGACAATTAATTAATTTGATGTAACTTTTCTTCCTTTAAAATTATTCATATACATATGAGAATGAAATCCTCAAGGATATTCAAGGATTATTGTACTAGAAAATTTATTTGTTTTATAATTAGAATTCTAAGTTACTTTTTTTTTCATCATATTCATGATGGATATATATGTATGTATGTAGATAAATACATACATACATACATACATACATACATACATACATACATACATATATATATATATATATATATATATATATATATATATATATATATATAATTCTCTTCTTTTTAATAATGGTTTACTTGATTAGTTTTCTAGTAATTGTTTCATGTATCAATAATTTATACCTAATTGTATTTGTAATTTCCGCTTACGATATCTCATTCTATCGTTAGATACATGTTATATTTTTTAATTTACTTCGACACATATATGAATCAATAGACAATAATTACTATCAAACCATAACTCTTTTTGTTTATAATTACAGATACTGTAATTTTATCCACTTACAATAACTTAGTTTGTGTACGGAACACAATATCGACACTATATTTACTACAATACTAACACTATACAATACACATAATTTATATTATACAATACATATTAAGAATAATATATATATTATTAACCAAGTATATTCCACTAGTCTATAGCAGAACCCTAGCACACAGTATTGATTTGTATACAACATTAACAAGGCATATGCGACTAGTTTATACCATGCTTCGAATATAGTTTAACATAAAATACACTAGTATAAAATCACTAATTAGTTACCAAAATAATGAAAAAAATTTGCATATAAATGACTATTTTTTGGTCTGTGACTAATAAAAGCTAATTTACAGTACCTTATAACACGACCATCGTTTACTCGTTTTTAGCTTAGTCATTGACTAGTTGTATAAAATTTATGTCTAGTATTATATTTAGTCATGAATTTGGTCATTGATTGTCACAATTAATGACCAAATATACAACCAAATATATTACTAAATGATCACCCTAGAAAAGCAATTAATGATCAAATTGTTGGTCGTGTTACAAGATATTGTTAATTGGCTACCAATAGTCATATATATGAAATATTAGTCATCATTTGAAACCAGTTAATGACCAAATAAATATGACTAAATTTTTTTCATGTTATAAGATATTGTAAATTAGTCCAGGGAAAATTTTAAGGATTTGAAATTATTTTGAAGTTTAAAACATTGGCGAATATCACTAGTCCGTAATATGAAAACTATAAAAATTTTATTGATATATTTCTAAAATTATTCAAATTTATAATGATTTTATATATAATCTCTATAAAATGTTGGCGACTTTTAAGTTAAAATAATTTTATATTGTAAAATTTGGGCGAATCCTTTTCATAAAAAAATGGAAATTGGCGAATCTTTTTTTTGGAAAAAACATGGAAAATTAGCCTACCTGTGAATATTAGCTCCTAAAATTTTCCATGTAAATTACCTACTAATAGCTACATATATATGCCAATTTTAGCCATCTTTTGAAACAAATTAATGACCAAACAAATATGACTATGTTTTGGCGTGTTATAAGATACTATGAATTAGCTACTAATATATATATATATATATGAAAAATTTAGCCGTCATTTGTAATAAAAAAATTATCATCTATTGTACTCATTTAACTTTTTTTGATAGTTTCATATTCATTATATTAATTATAAATTTAGTAGTTTATGTTAATTTCATTTACTTTCATTAACAATTATTATAAGCAACTATTGTAGTAGTATATTCATTTCATTTGTGTTCATCAATAAACATAAACTACTAATTTAGTAGTTTTATATTGATTTTATTTTTTCATTATAAATTAACATAAATTAATTAGTATGATTTTGCAACTAAATTTAAAAAAACTGGCATTCAATGTACATTTTCATCCAATATGAAAACACAAAGTTACATATGTTAATTACAATACTAAATAATATCAAGTGCAACTATAAATAATTTCAACCACATAAATTATATTATATCAAATATCAAATATTACAATATGAGTTTCCAACTTAATATTGGTTGGACTATAATTTACACATAAAATATTGTTTCATCACTTCAAAACATTATCATTGTGTTTCCAAGGCATTGCACGTGAATTCACTAACTCTAAATACTTTACAATGAATCTATACGTGTTTCTATTATGCGGGATAATGAATCTATAGTTACCACTAGAACAGTTCTCTTCTCTCTCTCTTTAATTTGTATTTTTTTTCTTGAGTGTTATTGTTCTCCTCTTTCTTCAATTCCTACTTCTTACCATTCCTTTCCTGAAAAGGAAATAAGATACAATGAAAAGTATAAGACATGAAATATGATGGAAATTGGAATATAAACAAAAATATAAAATAAAGGATTTAAACGATATATACCTCAACATAACCAGTATTTTCAATGCCATTTCCCCCCATAAAAGTAAGAAACTTGAACCAGTTTTCTTCAGTTTTGAAATAATGGCTTCTATGTGGCGAAATGATATGTTTAAAGAAAAAAAATAAAACACCACCATAGAAAATAACACCTTAGTAAAATTATTAGTCAAAATTTAAGGAATTATTAGCCACAATCATGCCAACTGAGTTACATGCTAAAAATATCGAGTTGTAGATTACATATACAATGTGGGAGTGCAAACAAAAATCCTAGAAAATGCCAAAGCTATGTCTAGAATAAAATGAGATGAATTAAAAGGTATACAATAATAGGATAGCCTCACATACATCTATATAAACAGATAATGTAGAACACTAAGTGAATAATTCTAGGGCTAGAGGTTGATGATGTCAAAAATACCCAACTAAGATGAGAATTTCTTCATATAAGAACTACTATTTGTGTCCATTATCACATATGAATACGCCAACTAGTATATATGATATTATTGATGTTTTTTTATATTTATGGATCACTACAATATAGGTGGATAAAGTATAAAGACAATTCCCTTCCAATTGTGTTCCTCATCCGTGGTACAACACATTATCTATGATTTGGAGAAAAATTAAAACATCGAAATATGTAGCAATAACCACTGTTAATCCCCCCAAAAAAGTTTATTTTGGAATGTAAATTTCAGATTCCAGTTGCTATATTATTCTTGAATGGAAAATCCACACTGAATTCTAACATGAAAATTCCAATTTGAGGGAACACATGTGGCCATCCTCAATCACTTAAAATCAAAACATCAGTGATCATTATAATGAGAAGATAAAAGAAGAGTAGTTTTAATATGTTTTGTAGATTTACATGCAAAGGACCAATCATTTTCTCATATTTACCATACTTTTCATTTCCAATACATAACACATTAATTTCTCTTTTACATAAAATACTTAATTCATTATAAACAAGAATTTAAGATATTACAACAATACGGCCAATGTTTTATCCTCAATTTCACTTCAAGAAAAAAATACATTGGTGACGGTCAAAAGAGCCTCTGTCATGAAAAAATGAATTTCACAAGAGGTAGTGTTAACATTGGAAAATCATACAGTAGAAGATGACATTAATTAGTGGCAAGACAAATGATTTATAGGGCTGGAAGAAATTACAGGTTCCAGAAAGTATTTAAAAATCTCAAAGGTTTAAGGAAAATCAAATTTGAACTAGTCTTAAATGCTGATTGTGCACATTATCCTTAGAGAAGAGCATCTTTTGTGCGCCTTTTGCTCCGATAAGCGTGAATTCTTAAGAGTGGTGAAATGTCACTATATAAGACCATATAAAGCAAAGGAAAAGTTACTCCTTACATGAAGCAACCTAAGGACAACCACCAATGCCTCCTTAGACACTATGTGAGCACACAATGGAAAATTTGGAGCACACAAAGGAATCATACCTCTCCCTTGGGTCACCATCCACAATGTACCAAGGGAGGGAAGGAGGATTTGAAATCCCCTATATAAAGCCACCATGAGATGAAGAATTGGTGATCAAATTGTTATGCTAGCCAAAATTTCCCAAGAAATACCAGAAGTGTGTGACCTGGAGTTGCAGACGAAGGGGACTCACTTGTTGGCCATTCAAAAATTTTAGTCCACACAGTAGAGAGAGAGGTAAATTTCACCGAGGAAATATTGGGATAATCACATCCTTGCATAGAGACCTAGAAACATTGTCTAGGTGCCCTTTGGCAAGAGGGTAAACTATTCTTCTCCTTACTACCAACGCTCCATAACAGGGGCCTAGAGCCACCGTTTTCATTATTGTGTCATTTGACTCGTTTAGAGATTCTGTTTATTTATGTTTAGTTTTATTTTATTTTTTAGTTTACATTTGCATGCTTATTCTTATATATAGTATGATCATTTACTCCACTTCTTTTTGCCTCTTACAAATAGTTTAAAGGGGAAAACCATACCCCTTTAACTGGTATGATTTCGTACATACGTGCACCAAACACACCACAACAGGTAGCATCACCAAAATTATAGATGTTATGGTGACATTCAAGGCCCATCACCAATAATGGTTTATAATAACAGATAGTGACCATCACCGTTTCATATGAGAAATAATGATGGAACTTAACATTTATTGCCAAAGATGTGAATGCCACCAAATGTGGTGTCACCAAAAGTATAAGTGTTGTGGTGAAAATCAAGGTCCATCATGAATAATGATTATAATGACAGATAGTTACTGTCACCATTTCATATTTTGGTGAGAGTCAAAAAATGACACCATCAATTCATTGGGAATGGTCAAAAGAGTCTTTGTCACTAAATACTGATCATCCCCATTCCATATAAATATCATGGCTTGATGGAATCAAAATTCCAACCTTATGGTTGTAAAGAAGGTGTTTTTCTATTGAGCTAACACCCTTTAAATAATTAGACTTTAAAAAAATAGATCTTGAAACTTTATAAACTGTAAAGTCTACAAGTTTCAATAAATTATAATAAGTTGTAAATTCTTTGAAAATATTTTACTAAACAAGACAAATAAGATTGAAGTTGTACCTAATTGCTATGGAAGTTATGAAAAGTGGGTGGAAGGAAAAATATTCATGTAAAAGATGCTAAATATTTTCAGTTAAATACTCAATTGTAAGTGAAACTTTAAAGAAATTCGTAGCGTATAAATGACCTCCAAGTATCAAATATGAAATATTGAATTACACCAAATGTTGATTTCTCACCTTTTGAATCATTTAGATATGTTGTGATGGCATAAAAATATGGCTCTAAAAGATTGATTTCCATGCCAAAAAGCCAAAAAAATGAGCATATATCATGAAATTATAAAAACTGAGCTACATCCTTGAATCTTACTCACTATTAGGTCTATAAAATAATTGGGAGTAGTTTTTGTTATTAATTAATTAAATATGTAAAAATAAAACAATCAATAACAATGATCCTGAAACGTAACCACTAAATAGATGTTAAAAATTGTAAGTAAAAAATTTGGCTAATATATGTTACACCAACAAAATACCAAAGGGGCATTCACACACTTCCAAATCCACACAAAGCATGATTATCCAAATATGTAAGTGTATGGATACAAGGAAAGCGTTGTCTACCTCTCATTGATAAATATGTCCTCCCACAAGTACTTCAACTAGAAAACGGGTGTGAAGATAAGAACCTCAAAGAAAAAAAAGGAACACATTACAAAAACACACTTCATCCCCCCTCTACCTTTATAGAATAAATCTAGGGGAATAAAAAAAATATCCATATTGAAAAGGATTAGAGTGGGAAAAATAAATATGATAAAAAAAAAAAAAAAAAAAAAACCAAAAATGAAAATATACTAATTTGAACACATTTAAAGTAAATTAAACAAATATGGCATTCATAGTACATTAAAGTGACATTGGTAAGTTTTTGGATTGATCAATTTTCAACTATCCACAGTGCCACCAATTTAATGAACTATGATAGGATATTTTCTCATTAATGGAGTATCATGTTTAAATCTCATATTGGTTCTTGATAACCATTTTATTTAACTAACAACCATGCATAGTGATAACGCATAATTGGAAAACATGGACAAGAAAGTGAGTATAAATTCTAGAAGCCTAGTCTACCTTAATGGAGAAAAACAAGAAATCAAAATTTATGTACAATATACAAACCATTGAAATTATAGAAACATGAAAGAAAATGTCACGATGCTTCTAATGAAGGACAAAAAAAATCGTATCACCTGCAAGGATGAATTTATAATATTTTTTTAAAAAATGGTGTTAATACACTAACTATAGTTGGTTGGAAAAAAAAAGTCAAGGATATATGTAGTTGGTTGGAAAAAAATATTCCTTGAGGAAACCAAGCCTATACTAAAAAACATAACCATTAGAGAGTACCATTTATATATGGGTTTTTTCATGTGGTGGGTCACTTTCACTTGGCCCAATATTTGAGGAAATAACCAACAAATTGAGGGCACACAATTTTTTCTTATTCAACTATATTAAATATATCATCCAGTAAATTAAATAGTTTTGTTAATCCAACCCATGGATCTTTTCCAATAATTCTTGAACATTAAAATCATCAAGAAAATAAACAAGTATGACCAGACAATATTTTTTTAAGGGCCTACTTGATTGGGGGCATAAAGGGGAAACTAGTGCTGCATAAAAAGACAATTATTCTTGAAGAACCATGGAATCCCCATTGTACTAATTTAAGATACTCCTGTAGTTGAAATTCCAAGCTAAAATTGCCTTTTCCATTTATGTTCAAAGAGAAATATTCCCTTTACAACTCTTTTTTGATGTAGATATGCATCTCATAATTCCATCACATAAGGCAGAAAGGCCACTCCATTGAACTTTCCAATTAATTTTCTTGCATGTGCAGTCATGCAAATAGTATCCCCTCAACAAATACCTCCAACATGGTTAACACACTAAGGTAATAGATTTTCGTAGGGAGACTTGATAGATTTTCCAAGTTGATACAAGGTTATTTTAGAGAGGTCATATCAGATCAAACTGGATCTTTTATTTGCAGATTCCCGGAAGAAAATAATTCCTTTAGGGATTAGTGAATATTGATCTCTTTTTTTCAAAAAATCCCAATTCTTGTTGTCTATTACAGATCTACATCTACTAGCATGCACCTACCTCCTAAATAGATCTAAAAATTTATGACTTTATTAGACAAATAAAACTAATATGGAAATAAATAATTTGAGATTACTCCACTACCCCTCCATCCCCCACCCAGTCACATAGGAAAACTAAAGCATAAGAAAAACATAAACTAAATTCCACATATATGTGGTTCTAACTTATTATTTTTTATATTTAATTTAAATTGAAGGAATATTTAAAAAACCATTGAGATATTATATATTATGTGTTGAGAAAACCTGTTCAACAACTTCTAGACAATATACTACAATGTTTCTTTCAATTTTCCTTTTACTAAAAAAAAAGGGATATGTAGGGAGACCATATTTTTGGAATTTATACTAAATCTCTGCAACATCTTATAGATGTTCCCCTCATTATTTTTTTCTATAAACCTACTATTCAAGCATTACCAAAAACTTTAGTTTCAATATTTTTAACTATATACTTCTTCGAAGTAATTTCAAAAGTATAGATGTTATCCATTCTACTATATAGGTGAATAGAAACTTTAGTATTATTTTATCTATACTTCAACATATGTTCTGTAACATTCATAAAATATTCCCATTATTGAAAATTTAGAGATGCTCCAAATTTTCCTACCAATGTAGAGAAACAAGGATGTTAATTGATAAAGGTATTTAATATAGGCTTCCATATCATTAGTGAAAGATTGTGGCATGGCTTATAGTCTTAAGGTTCAAGAACAGTAATATACTTGTTAGCTTGTTCATTGATATCCACCATCCATCACATCATGTTTAAGATAAAATTCTAAGCTTTAAGCAGTGGGAGATTGCATCGAGCATCAACAACAAGGTCTCCAACTCTTAAAGGATAATAAAAATTTGGCACAAAATCAAATGAAAAAACAGGCATATTAACACTGCAACGAGAGAATTTTTGATGTAGGATACTGGGTATTTTTACAGCTGCAACCATACAAAAAAATGTCCCTCAAGAAATATGAGAAGGATAATAAATTACCGCCAAAGTACTATGGTCATATTGATGTTATGACATAAAAATTGGAGCTTTTTTCTTCTTCTCGAGTGCACCTAGTTCTCCATGTTTCATGCTTAAAGAAGGTTATAGGTGACAAACTTCTTCTTCAAACAATATTGCTAGAACTTGATGAGAAAGGAAATCTCAAATTGGAACTTGCAGCAATCATGGAAGAAAGAACTTGAAAGCTACGAAATCGATCAATTACAGAGTATCTTATCAAGTGGAAGAACTTACCCACTAAAGATTCCACATGGGAGGATGAGAATTTGTTACAGAAGCATCCATAACTTCTCAAGAATTGAGGACAACACTTTTTTGAAGGAGAGGAGCATGTTAGGTCCCTATATTACTAGTGTAGTCCCTTATTGTTGTTATTGTATCCCCGTTATTATTATTGTTGTACCCTTGTAGTCCCCATATTTTTTTATGAAACCAACTCCAAAAATAGAATAAAAGAGAGATCAATGCCTTAGAAATCAACCACTTCAAGGGGGAAACCTCTAATACATTACATAAATGAACAATTGTTGGATGATACAAATGACCAAAACCTCCTTCTATATGTAGGAATCCATGGGGTCACAATATAATCCTAGCTGACCTAAAAATAATAATGTAAGGGCACAATAATAACAATATTGGGGTTACAGGGGTACAAAAATAAAAATAAGGGGGTTATACTAACAACAATAATGGACCATACTAGTAATATAGGGACCTAACATGCCCCTCTCCTTCAGAAAAGTGTTGTCCTCAACGCTTGAGTAGATTCATATTCTTCGGTATAAAACTATCATCCTCCCATGTAAAATCTTCATTGGGTGAGTTCTTCCATTTGATGAGATACTCTGAAATTGATCGATTTTGTAGCTGTCAAGTTCTTGTTTCCGTGACTGCTTCATGTTCCAATATGATTTTTCCTTCCTCATCATGTTCTGGAAATATTGTTTGAACTAGAATTTTGTCCCCTATAACCTTTTTAAGCATTAAACATGGAAAACTGGATGCACTTGTGAAGAAGCAGGAAGCTCCAATTTGTATGCCATAGTACCAATATTTTGCAACAACTTGTAAGTACTATAGTACTTTGGAGATAATTTTTTATCCTTATTAGCTTGCTTGAGGGACATTTTTTTGTATTTTTGTAGCTATAAAAATATCCAGTCTCCTACATCAAAACTTCTCTCACTACGATGTTGATCATCCTATTGTTTCATTCGATTTTGTGCCAAATTTAGTTTATCCTTTAAGAGTTGGAGAACTTCTTCTTGATGGTCGATGTGATCTTCCACTGCTTGAAACCTAGAGTTTTCCCTTAAATAAGATGTGATGGATGGTGGATGGTATCCATAAAGTGCCATAAATGGGGTAATTTTTGCTGCAGTATGGAGGGAAGTGTTATACCACCATTCAATGAGAGGTAACCACTTGACCCATTGTGTTTTCTTATCAGATACCAAACAACGAATATATCCTTCCAAAAAATTATTCACTATCTCAGTTTGACCATTGGATTGAGGATCATAAGACAAGCTATGAGCTAGTTGAGTACCCAAAGAAGAAAATATTTCCATCTAAAAATTTCCAGTAAAAATGGGATCTATGTCACATACAATAATCTATGGGTTTCCATGTATCTTTTGAATTGTTTCCATAAATGCAGTAGCAATTGTACTTTATTTAAATGGATGAGATAATGCACACAACTGTGCATACTTGGTAATTCTATCAAATACCATCATGATGACATTATTTCCTTCGGACTTAGGTAAACCTGTGATGAAATCCATTGAAATCTCCTCCCAACGTTGACCTAGAGTGGATAAAGGTTGTAGAAGACCCAAAGACTTAATTGTCTCAACTTTATTTTGTTGGAAAACCAAAAATTCTGCCACCAACCTTTTAATATTAGATTTAAGGCCATCCCAAGAAAATATTTCTTCACCCTGTGGTAAGTTTTTAAAAATCCTGAGTGTCCTCCTAAAGGAGAAGTTAGCAATTCAAAAGAATATTTTTTTTAGTTGGGAATTCTTGTAAATACATAAGTGATATTTGTACCATAAGGAATCATTTTTCCAACTAAAAGTATCGGATGTACTAGGATCTTGTTGCCACTTTTAAATGAGTGTCCACACTTTTTCATCCTTCTTGCATTCATCCCTTACATTGGTTATCCAATCTAGTTGGATAATATAAATGGAACAAAGAAATGCTTCCACCTCTTCATCCTTTCTTGAGAGTGCATCTGCAACAACATTTAGTTTCCCTTTTTTGTAGATAATTTAAAAATGATAACCCAAAATCTTTGTGACCCATATTCGCTACTCTTCTGAAGATATTATTTGTTCCAGAAAGTGTTTAATACTATCATGATTAGTTTTTACCTTGAAGTGCCTTCCCATTAGGTAAGGTTATCATTTATTTAGTGCATGTATTATTTACAACATTTCCTTCTCATAAATAGATTTCTATAGATATTTTCCTTTGATTGGGAAAATTTCAAACGAAATGGGTCTTCCTTCTTGCATTAAAACAACACCAATTTCATTTCCTAAAGCATCACATTCGACAATAAAGGTTTTTGTGAAGTCTGGCATAGCTAAGACTATTGCTAGGCACATTACCTCTTTAAGATGTTCAAAGGCCTTAGTTTCTTTAGGAGTCCATGAAAATGAATCTTTCTTCAATAATGTTGTTAGAGGTGCTATTATTCTCCCATAATTCTTAACAAAATTGCGATAATACCTTGTTAACCCGAGAAATCCTCGCAAATTATTTATGGTTGTGGGGCCTTTCCATTCCTTAATGGATTAAATTTTGTTAGGGTCTAGCTTAAAACCCTCTTGAGATACAATATGACCCAAATATTCCACCTCGTGCACTCCAAAGCAACATTTGGATGTATTTAAATATAATATTTTCTCCTCCAATAGTTTGAGCACCCTGTCAACATGTTGAACATGATCCTTCTAAGACTTGTCATAGATTAGTTTGTCATCAAAAAATACTAGCACAAATTTTCTAAGGAAGGGTTTTAAAATGGAATTAATAAACCCTTGAAATGTATAAGGTGCATTGGTAAGGCCAAAAGGCATGACCAAAAATTCATAATGACCCTCATGAGTTCGAAATGTTGTTTTCAGAATATCTTTAGCCTTCATTCTAATTTGATGATATCTGAACAAAGATCAAATTTTGTAAAATAAATTTCTCCATGTAATTCATGCAATATTTCATCAATCAATGGGAAATTTATATTTAATAGTGAGCTTATTAATCTTCCTATAATCCGGATAAATGTGCCATTATCTATCCTTCTTGTGCACCAATACTACTGGAGTAGAAAAATAACTTTGACTAGGTTGAACTATACCAACCTCTAACATTTTTGTAATCATACATTTAATTTCTCTCTTTTGGACATATGGATATTTGTAAGGCCTGATGTTTGGAGGGACACTTCCTAGAATCAAATGAATATCATGATCATGATCATGAATAGGTAGGAGTCCTTCGAGAGTTTCAAACACCTTGGAATGATTTTCCAAGACCTTTTGGAGATCTGAAGAAATAATTTATTTTGATGTTGGAACTTCTAGTGGGCATAATTGTGCAATTATGCCTTCTTGTTCTTTATTCAAAAGTTTTGTCATGAAATTAGAGCTTATTATCTTTCCCGTCTTCCTTGCTATACCTCGTAATTCAACTTCCTCTCTTTCCAAAAAAAGAATTCAAGAAAATTTCTTGAAAGTTAAAAGCTACCATACCCAAATATTGTAGCCATTGTACTCCTAGTACAACATCAACGCCTCCCATTGTAATAGAAAGCATTGGACTATTCAATACATATTCCCCCATGGTTAGCTTGATATTATGGAATTTTCTAGAGAAATCTATAGTTCCTCCATTTGAAACCATCACTTGACATTCTAGTGTTGGTTATAGGAAACAATTCAATTCCTTGTCTACTTTACAATGAATAAAATTATGGGTACTATCCAAATTGGTCAACACTATTACCTTTTTCTTATTGATCTGTCCTTCTATCTTGAGAGTTGAGTGGTAATTCCTGCCAATGCATTTAACGATATGGTCAGACTCAATTCTTCTTCTTCTAGGGTTATTTCTTAGTGTGTATCCTCTTCTTTTGAAGCTTCTTGTTCATTTTATTCCTCCTCTTCACAATCTATGTAAAATAATTTATTCTCATCACACTTAAGATCTTTAGTGTATTTTCTATCACAACTATAATGAAGCCCTTTTTCTCTTTTTTCTTCCAATTTTTGTGGTGTCAACCTTGTAGGTTGTGGAAGTCTAGGAGTACAAACGCTTCAATCCTTATAGATGAGAGTGTTAGGCTTCCCTGTCGCCATAATTTTACATTCAATTTTTCTTGCCAACCTCAATGCTTTCTCCAGTGAATCAGGTTCCCAAACGTAAACCTCATGTTGGATGTTATTCGTTAGTCCCTATGAGGACATCAATCATGTGTTCCTCTGGAATATCAATTTACCCTTATATTCAATTTTTGGAAATCCTCAATGTCTGCCACCACTGAACCATTTTGTTTTATATTTATCAATTGGCTAAAAAAAGTGTTTCTCTTTGTATCCTCATAATGCGCTATCATTTCCTCCATAAAAAATTATCAAGTCACAATTTTTTACGGGAGAAAATCCATCGAAACCATACAAATGTATTTTCTTTTAAATGTAAAGTTGCAATGCATACATTTGGTGTATTTTTCACATGATTGAGATCAAAATATTGCTCCACATATAGTATCCATGTTACAGGATCCTTGCAATGAGACTTCCTCATATCCATCTTTGGAATATGGTGGTTCTTCCATCCAAAGTTAGAGTTTACGAAATCTTGATTAACATTTGTTTTTTTCTCATCATGAGTTTCCTCTACTATATTTTCGCCATTAGGAAACATTTCTTGTATCAACTTTGTCAAACTTCCATATCCGCTTTTATATCATTTTATGTTTTCCATGTTATCTTCCATCTTTTCATTGATCTTAGCTTCCATGTCATCCATCTTAGATTCCATGCCATCCATATTACCTTCCATGCCTTTATTCCAACCATCCATCTTAGCTTCCATGCTTTTCTACAAAACTTCCATTTCATTTTTTGTTGATCTTTGCGAGAGTGAAATTTGGTGCACTTGCTCTTGTAATTTTGACATGTCATGTTGCAGTTCTTCGTCTTCATAGTTCCTATTAGAGCCTTCTGAAGGCTTAATTGGTGTTGAATTCTTTTTAGGGGGAATTTTATTAGCCAGTACCGATATCTATTCTACAATATTCCCTTGGAATCAATTCAAACTGATTTTTCAAACAAGACATATGCAATTCGGAAAAAAAAACACACCTTTTTCTTGCTTTTGAGGAGCTCGATACTGAAATTGAATTATCTCTGTGATTTTGAATATTCATTATCTGAAATTATTTCTTGTTGTATCTCTCTGAATATTCTTTTGAATCCCACATATCTGACCTGATTTGGATTCTTCAAGGAAAATTTATGCCCAATCTCCCACAATGAATTAATTATGGACTCGTTCAGTAAAAATAACTTGTATGGCATTCCATGTGTCACGGTTTCTTCCTTCGGCTCCAAAATTGATACACAAGAAACCACACTGCACGTGTTTGAGGCCACTTTTTACAAAATTCCAATCCGACACTCAGAGAGAGAGTTATGATGATTTTCCCAAGGTCACCTTTTTGAGATGAATTTTCGGAGCCTCAAAAAACCCTTACATCCATACATCATATCTCAAAAAATATTGGAAACAAAGATATGAAATTTTTACAAGAGGTTCCCCAGGACTGTAGGTGTTCTCTGTAAAAATTTCAGCTTCTAAAACTTCGTAAAAAGAAGGTTATACCACAAATTCCAGGATGAACGTTTTTAGGTGAAATTCGGGAGCCTGAAAAAGCCCTAACTTCCACAGGTCATATCTCCGAAAACATTGGAAAACAAGATCTGAAATTGTTTCATGATGTTCCTCAGGATTTCGGCTTCTCTCTCCGAGAATTTCATCTTCTGAACCTTCATAGCAAAATATTTATAGCAAAAATTCCACGATGACCTGTTTGGAGTAGCGAAACCTTAGAATCCAAAGCTTTGATACCAAATGTTATCAAACCAGCTCCAAAAATAGAAGGAAAAAGAGATCAATTCCTTAAAAACCAGCCACTTCGAGGGGGGAATCTCCAATACATTACATAAATGAACAATTGTTGTATGATATAAATAAAAAAACCTCCTTCTATAAATAGGAGTCGATGGGGTCGCAATATAATCCTAGCTGACCTAATAATAATAATGTAAGGGCACAATAATAACAATATTCGGGTTACAGGGGTAAAACAATAACAATAAGGGGGTACACTAACAGCAATAAGGGATTATACTAGTAATATAGGGGCCTAACATATTGTTATTATTGTGCCCCATAAAATCCCACTATTGTTGTTATTGTGCCCTTACATTATTATTGTTAGGTTGGCTACAATTATATTGTGACCCCATGGACTCGAATAGAAAGTTATTTTTTTCATTTGTATCATCCAATTATTCTTCATTTATGTAATGTAAAGGAGGTTTCTCCCTCGAAAAGGCTTATTGATAATTCATTGGGATCTCTTTACTTCTATTTTGTGAGCTGGTTTCATAACAAATTTTGACGGACGAACATATAAAGCTTGTGGTATGTTTAACTTCTTGCAAGTACAATTAGGGGAAAAAATTGTATCCATAGAAGTTGAAGTTATAGAAAAACCCCTTTACTATAATATTCTATTGGGTTGCATGTGGGTTTATGCCATGACCGCTTTCCTTTCGACTTATTACCATGTGATTGTATTTCCTCGTAAGGGAGGAATTGTGGTCGTCAACCAACTCACCTTATTCACCTTCGATTCTCATGTTACAGTAAGTGTCACTCTTATACGAATAACTATACCCCCTTATGACCATGTCGATTTTTTACTGCTTAAGGATTCCTCGCTCATGGGAACCCTTTCACTCGCTCCTCCTTCACTTACCAACAACATACCTTTGGTTGGTTATATCAATATGATATCATATTCTAGTATTATAGTTGATCCATGGATAGCACCAAATGAAAATAACATCGATATTTTTGGATAATGGATGTCGCCTAGCCCCATCGAGCTTGATTACAAAGCAAGATATTCGAATTCTGCAGCTTGTTCTGTTTACTTCTCTTCAATTAATTGGGTCAATCATTCATTGACTATGCCACATTTTCTGATTTTTTCTCTCGCAAATTTCCTACCAATGAGAGCATCATGGAGATCATGATTTGAGATGATGTGTCATGTGATGATCACCACCATCGTTCCTCCTTAATATATTTTGTTGAGGATAATCTAAGTGATTTGAATCCACCCAATATTGTCGAGTCTTCCATGGGTTCATTTTCTATCCATGAATTTGATTCTAAAAAGAAATTTTTTAATATCAATCAGACCATACCTCTCGATATCTCTATCAAACCAAGTATTCTTGAAAATATACACATTTTTGAGTCCTGGTCTCCAGATGAGATTAATACCTTTAATTCCCTATTTCAATATTTTAGAAATCTATTGTCCTCGAATTATGAACAAATTATAGGTATTGATCCAAATATAGTGGTACATGAAATTAAAACGTATCATGATGCTAAGCTATTCTAGAAATTCTTTCATTAGATCCATCCCAAGAAGGATGCCTCAATAAAAAATGAGGTTTAAAAACTTCTTCAAGATGGTTTCCTCTACCCTATTCATTTAAACAATTAGGTGTCAAATGTCATTCTTTTCATGAATAAATAAGGGAAAATTCATGTATGCATTGATTATCAGGATGTAATTTATGCTTATACATAGGAAAATTACCTAACCCAATTTATCGATCATATTTTTGATGGATGTGTTGGCTATGAGATATATTCCTTCATGGATGGTTTTTTTGGCTAAAATAAAATCAAAATTTCCCCAGCATATCAACCTAAAAATACATTTATTTTTTCCTGGGGTACTTTTTCTTACCAAAAAATATATTTTGGTTTAAATATTGTGGGGGATGCATTTTAACGAGCCATGGATTACACTTTTCATGAAACTAAACATATCATATAGCCTTATTTTGAAGATCTCCTTGCTTATTCTAAACATCAGACAGATCACCGGATGCATCTTAGGTCCATTTTCCTATGGTGTAGACACTATAATATTTGACTTGATCCTAAGAAATGTGTGTTATGCTTTAGTTATAGTTAACTTATTATTTTTTTCATTTCAAAACATGGAATTCGTATCAATATTATGAAAGTTTGGGCAATCATAAATCTACCTACACCTGCTTCCCTCATTCAACTTCAACAAATATAAGGTAAGGCTAAATTTTTGTAGAGGTTTGTCTCTAATTATGGCAATTTGACCAAATGATTCACTCTCTTGCTTAAGAAATGATTCACTTCTATTGGGACAATGCTTGAAAAAAGGCATTTCATTCCCTGAAATATGTACTCGTTCGAGGATCCTTATTATATATGCTTATTACCACTGCAGTTTTTTCTTGTATCTTTCCATTGTTGTTACTATCATCAAAATTGTATTGGTCCAAAAAGATAATTTAGGGAGTGAACATCCCATCTATTATTTGACTCAGAATATCAATGATATCGAAATTAAATATGCACACGTAGAAAGGTTCTCTTTATTAGTTGTTTAATCCATCCAAAGGTTTCATCAATTATATAACTCTCCAAAAAACTATGACGATTTCATATTACAACCACAAGACACATATGTTTTCACGTCAATTTATGAGGGGGGAATACTCTAGGTATATTGTGGTATTGCAAGAGTTTGGTTTGGAATTCATCAAATTAAAATGAAATAAATCCTTTGTTTTTACTGAGACAATATGCGGCCTTCCCTTTTCTCATTCTGAATCAACGTCTGAAGATTCCATCGCATACGAGTAGTTGTTTCTGATATAATAATATAACCGATGGTATGGAGATATTATAATATATATCCAGACCTAGTCTTTCTGGTCTTATACCTCTTACTCTGAGAAAACACATATTCGGTACCAAGAAAATATCTACATCATAATAGTTGACACCCTTTGTCACCATGGTATTGATACATTTTTCCAAAGGTTCCTCATAGATGAGGAGGCTGATAAAACCCTTAATGAATGACACTTAGGGGCATGTGGAGGTCATTTATCTAGTTATTATACCACCAAGAATATCCTATGTTCTAGTTACTTATGGACCACCATATTTCGTGATTTTACTATCACTATCCAAAAGTGTCATGCATGCAAGATTTATGATCATAATTGCCATGCTCCACACACTCCATTGCATCTTGTTATCATTGAAGATACTTTTGTGAAATGGGGTGTCATATTCATGACATGGAACCCTCATTGGGTTGTGGGTCATGGATCTATCATCGTAACATAATATTATTTTACTATGGGTTGAGGCGATGCTTAGATTCAATGATACTAGTGAACTGACTGCATATTTCTTCTTCAATCATGCCATCACACGGTTTGGTGTTCCACAAGCCATAGTCACAAATAATTAGAAGAAATTTCGCAATCAAATGATGACCAATTTCAATACCAAGTTAAGACATTATTATGAAAATTTCGCTCCCTACTATCCTCGGGCTAACGAGTAGGTTAATACCATTAAAAATTTTCTTAATATGATTCCTCAATGCATGATATGGGTCCATAAATGCGACTAGAATTGGATTCTTTATGATTCCTTATGGGCATACCAAAATTTTGTTAGGAATGATACTAGATTTTCTCCTTTCCAATTGGCTTATGGTCTAGAAACAATCCTCCCACTTTAATGAACAAAAAAATAGAGAAAAAACTCACAATAACTATATAATTGGAGAAACTTATTGCTTCTGTGGTGGAAGAACCAAGGCATGTGACTATGTGGAGAGATAAAGTAATTTCTAACTTTGTCTTACCAATCATAAGATTAAAAATTAATTAATTTTTTAATATGTGCCACTCCATAGTGTAGGAATCTCATTTCATTTATGCAAAATTTATTCAAAATTTTGTTGCGGAACAAGAAACAATTGTATCAAATAACGTGAAAGTTAACGATTTGTAGGGTAGAGGGGGAATATCTGTGGAGGTGTGAATGTGGTGGGAATAAAATTTCTTGCCCAAATATCTCTCTTCAACACATCATTACATAAGCTAAGAGTAAACTTTATTAATCACTTGAAGCACGTCCTAACTATCATATTGATTTAATCAACAAATGCGAAGCAAAATTATATTTACTAGCAATAAAGTTTTTTTTAATCATAAAATAAAGCCTTAAATAATTTTTAATCTGTGAAACTTGCATCGTGAGAGGTGGGTTTAGTTTATGTGACAGATTTCAAAATTTTACTCTGAAACGTTAAAATATTTGTGTCAGATAATGTGATAATTGACTTGTTTACAATATACAGAAGGAGAGTACAAAGGGAGAATGTGTATAGGGGAAAGGAAAAATATGTGGGTCAAATATGATGAAATTTAATGTTTTATAGTGCATATAAGAAGTTTCTGGATGGATCTCTTGTGCGGAGGCACTACTATGGGTGAATAAGGGTTCCCCCACACATATCACTTCTCTACACATCATTTCAATATGCTAGAACAAAAATTAGCTACGGAGCTTGATGAATTGGTGAATATTACACAATTTTTTAGAGTAAATGATATTAAAAATTCAAATTATCCATGTTCACACTTGGATTAAGCCTTCTTTGAATATGTAGTGATATGAAATCGTCGAGTTTATGTGACATTTCACTAAAACATTGTTGCAGAATGTCAAAATATCTACGTTAATAAATGTGAAGATTGGTGTTTTGCAATATTTGTAGGAGGAATGTATGTGTAGGTACAAAAATGGGGGAACAAAGTATTCCATTCACATACACTTATTATACACATCCTTTACTCTACACACTAAAAATTTAAAATCTATATTAAAATTACAAAATTAAAAAAGTTGTGAATAGTTTTAAAATTCTAGTTTTAGCTTAACATTAACTAGTAGAAAATAAAATTACACATGTAGCTCATGGTTAAAACATCAATATGTGGAGTAAATGTCTCGAAGAGAAATGCATGCAAATATTTCGAATATGTTTCATTAGTTGTCATATCAAAAATTTAAAACATGTTTACCATATCGAGTCAAGTTACAAAATTGGGACACAGAGAGTTAATAGTCTACTCTTATTCCACATTAGAGATACACGTAAACCAAATTTTTCATTCCCCAAGCTTTAAGAAGTTGAGACTAGTAATTAATTGATTAGTGTGTAGTATTGTGTGGAAGGGAAGTGTGTTGAAGAACTATGTGGAGGTAAAATTTATGTGGAAGCACAAAACATTGCTAAAGAAAGTTTGTGTTCCTTTATTTTCACACCCTTTCTCCTCCACAAAAATTATTCCTCACATGGATTAAAAATATGTTTTTTTTAATATTGGATAATAACTATTCAATTGACAAAATTAAAATCAATTTATTTCACTTAATATCAACGAAATGTGAATACCAAGATTTGTTAACTCTATTTTGATAGTTAAAAATTGGATAGAAATGAAACAAGTTGATAGAGTAAAATTCATTAAAGAATCGAGCGATGTTATGTTTACGAGCTAATTCGTTGAATAGATTTCAAAAATATTTACATTTGTTGGTAGGGAAGCTTTATTTAATTGCAGAATGCCTTATGTTTTATAATTTTGTAACAACACATTTTTTCATGTCTTTGTATAAATTACTTGAGATTTGTGTCTTAGATCGAACATCAGGTTTGAACAAACACAAAAAAAGAACACTACCCTTAGCAAGAAGTAAACCAATGGAATAAAATCAATGTTTAAATTTCATTGTATCGTTAGATAAATATAAATAGAATCATAATTAGGATGTTAATAAAATATTATGTTGATATCAATTTCTAAAGCATGCCAAATGCAACAGTCATGAAACCAAATCCTATGAATTGGATTATCTTGAGTGGGTATTGAAGAAAATAAGATATGGTCTATAGTAATTGATATTTTTATATCATTTTCTCATTGTAGATGATGAAAATCACTATTATCTATATTTATGATGATCAACGGTAAATGGATACCATTAAAATCGACAACAGTGAAATTTCCTTAAATGTCTTTGATCTCAATTGATGATTTAGATGAATTACAGCCTCTAACACACTATATGTAGGTCCTTTTACTTTGAACTTGTTTCTAAAATCTCTAGGAAAGTGGTTTGCTTATAAAACTAACAAGTGTTATCAGGGTTTAATTTATCATATTTATATTATGTTTCTAATTTCTTGAATCTCGTTGTGGGTTTGTTAGCACTAAACTCATTTCTAAAAGTTGTAAGAAAGTGATTCACTTCATTTTTTTTTTTAAATGAGAAGTGTTATCAAGATTTTACTTATCGTATGTCTATTTCTGTTTGATGTTTCTAATAATTGTTAGTATCATCATTGTTAAAAATATTTTTCTAGTGAAGTGCCTTCTGAAACGATTTTACTAAAAATAAAATGACTTTAAATGGAAACTTTACCACGTTTTGAAATAACATTTCTATATTACTGACGTTATTAATTTGGAATTAGTTCAGACTCTATCATAGTAGTTCTAGAGAATTGGTAGGCCTAATGGAGGAGTGGGGGAGGAATGCTTTGTCACTAAAAATATTATTTCTTAGCTATTACTATTCTGATACTAAATGTGAGAGAATTGTTTGAAGGTAGTAATGGAAGAAGTGTGCACGGAGAGTTATAAGGAGTCAACCAAGATTTATTAATTCTCAACTAACTTATCTCAATGCTTAGGAAATATATCTTAATGTATATGAATATCATATTGGAACTTTAACAAAGGCTTAGGGGGTTGGAAGATGAACTAGATGCCATAAGAACACAAATAGAAGAGCTCTAGAAAAATATGAATGGAGAAAACAAATTTCAATTCTTGTAGCACAATTAGGAGGATTTCCAACCTCAATAAACCATAATTTATTAATAATGAAATCATTACAAGATTTTTCTACTTTCTCAAAAATTTTGAAATTTATTTTATGTTCAAGGATATTTATTGAAACTTTATAGAGCCAATAAACAAATAATTTTTCAAAACATATAGTAGGATAGTCCAATATCCTTGCATCACCTGTACTCTAATCATGTTCACGGGACATAAATTTTGTAAAGTGTGCCAAATTCGGTCATTAGGCTAATGGAAATGTTATGTGTGAACATGTTTTCTTTTGTTTTATAATTAAATTGTAGAATTTCAAATAGACGAATATTGTTCCCTACCTTAGGAAAAGTTACATGCTAGCATTTCATAATATAAAGATCTCATTCTTCCCTTTAGGGAAAGTTACATGCTAGCATTAACTTGTATTATTGATTTCTTTAATAATTTATTTGTGATAGTAAAGTCTATGCAAACATAAAATATGTGAAAAGGGAAAACATTCTTTAATATTTCTTTACTAATAATAGGATTTGTAAATTTGATAAACCAATAAAACAATGCAAAAAAATCACATTCCAAAAAGAGTGCACGACATAGGAAAATCATATAGCTACATATTATATACTGTGAATGTTAAAGTATACATGATGCTAGTAAATAGAAGAAAAAAAACACATAACTTAAACAAATAAATTCATTGAAAACATCTTTATACAATGTTAATAGCCACTTACCAGGTAACCAGAGGATGAAATTAGATGTCAACCATCTAAACAACTAGAAAAATCTCCAAAAATGGAATAAAATTTCAAGAATAAAGTAGAATTTTTTCTTAAGATTGGAACTACAAAGATGAAAAGCTATGCAAGTGTGGACGACCCCCCATTCATCATGACTAGTCAATGGTAATTCATACATACTAGTTATTTGTAACAAGGATATCCACATTTTTTGTATAACACTTCTTGATTTTGATAATTCAATAATAATATAGCTTCAAGAAGTTGATCGGACTATCAAATATATATAATAACATCAATAGATTACCTAAAAATTAAACTAAAGAGAATCATACCATCATTAGATTTCTTGACACTGCAAAAAAATAGAATTATCTGTAACAGCCCGAGGTTAAAATTTCATGTAATAAATAAATTAAAAATAATACTACAGATAAGGGACAAGTATTCTAAGTTGAAATTTGGGAAAAATATCCTAGTGGGCATCACCTGTTGCCTTTCATAGCTAAGTGGAAACTGGAAAAGGAAATGGTTAAGGCTTTGGAAAGAAAAACTGTATTTTTGGCACATTACTTATGAAAATAAAGGAAGTAAGGAGAAAAGGAAGGTGAAATGTAACAGGTTGAATATGAGGAGGAAATTAAGGAAAATGAGGTAAATTTGAAGTAAATAGAGGCCTCGTTAATAAAAAATATTCTAAGGATTAGTAGACAATATTTTGTCACTACAACATTTTGTCAGTTCAATTTTTGAATTAGTCTCCAAGAGGAGAAATAAATCAACCATGCAAGAAAAGGGAAGGAAAGCAAATGAAATATAAGCAAAGGAATTTAAAGGAAAGAAAAGATAAATCAAGAAAAAGTTGAATAAATTAGCTTTAGTAGGAATACTTGTAGGTAACAAGTTGCATGTGTGATTTCTTAGCTTTTTTTTGAAATGCATGGTATTTGTGTGTTGGTATTTAGTTCTCTTGTTTTCATTGGAATGGGTTTTTTCGGGTTGGACAGTGGATTTTATCCTAGACTTGATATATTTTAAATATCCATGGTGTGATGGGGCTGATTCAAGGTTTGAGCTTTGGATTGCTGGAAGATTTTGGATCAGGGTGAAGTGGTCTCAGGAAAATTCCAAAAGGCCTAGGAGTCCTTTGAATAGTAATGGTGGGATACATGATAATTCTTGAGTGTGGAGACAGGAAAATTCCTCAAGGGATTGGAGAAAAAACTATGAGGAATCCAATTTTGGTTCGGTTTTTTGATATCAACACCAGTTTAGGTGCGATCACGATATGGAAAGGGTGGAGGTGGTTTAACCTCTAGATTCCTTATATTATTTTTGAATTGGTTTATCCCCTAAGATCCCATATTATTGATTGGAATATGGCATGTGGGTGATTGTTTAAAATAAATAATTTTTTTAAACTATATACGATCGAGTCGTACATGAAAGTTTCGAACCTCGTTGTATTTTTCCCATGTTTAATTAGAGCTAAGTTTCTCTTTATTTTGATAAGGAAATGTAGTTGTTATTATTTCCATTTAATGGTTGTTCTCTCATTGTTATTTATATGTTTATATGTTGGATATAGCCATTCTTATATTCTAGATCTCATTCATGGATCTATTAATTCTTTTAATTGTAACTGAATGAATAATGAATGCAATACCTAATTGATGTTATGAAAGATAATGTGAGAAGATAGTGAGCCTTATTGTTAAACCTAAGATATATTTTTAGTTCCTTATGTTCCTATTTGCATTCATGACCTGTAGGCTGCATACTTACCAAGTGTTTGATGGAATACCAGTTCCAGTGGGGAAAGGTTAGGTCAAGTCCTGGTTTCAATTTTTTAACAAATTTTTTGTCTTCATGTCTGTTTTGAGTTCCCAAATTTACATAGATTTTTGGGCAGATGATAATTCCCAACCCTGGAAAATATCCCTAAATATCACTTTTGTTAGCATAGAACTGGCAGAAAAAGGCTACGATCACACTCATGGAATCTCATGGGAGAAATTGTGGGTCTTAGCCACTTGGAGGTCTTGGAAAGGGATCTACTAAGACTCCATATCAACAAAAAGGTGAGTTGTCTCATGTAAAAAGGTCCAATAATGGTGGGTCATCCATTGGGGGCCCTAAGGCATAAAAAAGAGGTCAATAAGGACTTAGGTTGCTGACTCCATTTCCTTAAGGTCATATAGGAGGTTGAGTCTTATCATATTAGCCTCTTATATCATATTTTCCCTTAGAATGTTGGTGAAAATGTGTAATTGTGGGAGGAGGCACATTACTTATATAGACAAAATCACATTTTTATGGTTTATTGTAGATTTGCAATGGATCTAGAAGCAATAAAAAAATTCAATAAAAACTAATTTATTCACAAAGTATTATTCATAGGAAATGTTTTGTAGGTCAGGATTTATTTTTTCACTTTCATTCTTCCTGTACCACAATATCTTTTAGTCATGTTGTTTACATGTTTCATATAGTTTAACCGATGGAAATTAATAAAGAAACAATTTTCCCTACAAATGATACAATAAACCATAGCTTTGTCCATATTAATTCAACTACTTCTCTTTGTAATATAGTCTTAAAGGGATCCCTTTATGCACTATTTTTTGTTACTAGTCCTTGCAAGTGATGCAAAATTGCTATAGAAAGCTAAGATTTAACAACCTAAAATGAAACGTATGTGTGTGTGTGTGTGTAGAGAGAGAGACAAAGAGATTATCGAGCATACTTCACTTGCATAAGAAACCTATTTTATCAAACTTTCCACTTTCTTTGTTGATTTGAATGAGAACATCAACATCAATTGTGAAGTATGAAAAACTCATTCCTGGTTTTTTACAATATTTTTTAGAAATATGAGAGGAAATGCATTTTCTTGCAATTGTCTTTGGATTGAAAGATATGTTGGAATATGTTTTTCATGTACCTGAACCCATTACATATTCAGTATTTGTAAAAAAAAACAGACGTAAATTATATAATAGGTACACAATATCTTTGTATGAATGAACATTTAAATAAATCTAAGAATTCTATTCTCTATCCTAATTGACATTCTAGACTCTGATTTCTAGTGAATATTGTATCCATTTTTTTTTTGTAGAAATTACAGTGGAATCAATTGCACCAACTGGAAATCGATCTCGACTATGGGATAGATTTACAATCGTCATATTTGATAAAAAAATGGTACTCCCTAGAGATAGGAAACATTTTTTCCACAACGGTAGAGATAGTTAGTGAAATAGTTTTATCACAATCACCTCTAACATATTTGTGCTTTACAATTATTTCAAAATTTTGAATAGAAACACCTGCATTTGTAATAAGCTTTCCCCCATGTTGTTGAATAAAAAGTGTTGGAACAAGCAATTTTATTGACATGTCTTCCTTCTTACCCATCAAATCTAGATAGAGTATTACTCTTGTCTTATTTTCTTTGTCCAAAAAAGTTTTATATGTAACTAACACAATGCCATGGAAAATTATTCACAGTTATTTTTTTACTAATATATTTAATTAATAATGGAATAGAGTTAATATTTTTACTCCTAGGCATGACCATTGAATTGAAATTAATTCAAAAAAATAAAATGAAATTTGGTATAAGTTAGCTAAACTTGGACAATAGCTATCTTTTTTTGTTTCCTTCCTATTTTTTTCTTCTTTAATTATGTCTCTAGTGATATTTTATTCTCTAATTATGTTCATTTCCATTTTTACTTCTACATCCATGTATATCATCACATCATAATATACTTATTTGAGACCGGTTCAAAATCTCATATTTTTTTTCTTATTAACAAATACTACACTTAAATCACTACTTAAAAGGACATTATAATTGATACTAAGTAAGAACTGGGCTATGAAGATATAATTATATATCACAAACCCATTCTAATGCATATTTTAATATCAGGTTATTAGTTACGAGATAGCATATGATTCCCATGCATATAGGTAAAATACTAAATACATTTCATTTTCAACAAATTACAATTTATGGTTCCTTGTAACATATACTAAATAAAAAATTGAAAAAATGTACAAATGCACAAATGTTTGATAGAAATATTCAAAGTACATTTTTCCTTGTAGTTGTTCTCCTCTATATGAATCTCCAAGTGTGAAGGGTTTCACCGAAACTGAAAAATGTCATTTCTGGTTAAATTATATAGCAAAAAAATAGATAGTTGCATAAGGTAATAACCAAATAATGATAAATATAACATAAATTAACATATTAAAAAACACATCATTGTATGTAACTATATATTTTTTATTTGTGTTCATATTGCGTGATCAAAAGATATGAATTAGAGCATATATATAGAAATAATAATAATAAAAAGTTCTAAAATCATAATATAAAAACAATTAAGACCCAATTGCCATATGACAATAATGTATATTATATAAATGTTTTTAGAAATTGCATATTATCAACTTTTTGATCTGAAAACCTCATTGCTACATGGTTGTAATATATATTCTATAAATTTTCTAAGCACCTGCATACAGAAGGAAGGACACACCGCTTACCTGACAAAATTGTTACATGCTTTGCAATTGTGTTTGAAATGAGCTTGCACGGAAAACCCCTCACATCATGAAAATAACAGAATTACCATAGTACAACAGGTAGAAAAAATATTTTTCTAACTATATCCCACTAAAATTAATTGAACATGCATTGACAATGCATTTGCAAAAACCTGCATGATAAACACTTTACCAATGCTTCTATACAAAAAATAACTAGATGTAGTGGTTTGATTCGTCACACTATCTTTTAAAATTTAAACATCTCTATTAGATAATAACTAATGATGATATTTTATGCATGGTATCTTATTTCGAACATGATACTAAAGCACGTGTAGAAAAAATAAAAAGAATCAGTAGTTAGAATCATTAGATTAACCTTCAAAATTTCATGATATGTTTTAGATACTAAGTAATAATGACATTCATGCTATATTATCAGTCCCCGCCAAATTATACACAATATGTACTAGATACTAACTAATAATAATAACATGATATACATCTAAACCAAACTTTTCATTCCTTAAGGTTTAATAAGAAAAAAAAGTTAATCAATTGATTAATATCTAGTCTTATGTGGGACATAGGTGTGTAGAGGAGGTGTGCATACGAGGAATTTATATCAACGTACAAACGTTGTGATTGAAAATTTCTATTTTTTTTTCTAAACACTCATTCTGCACAAAACTTCTTTATATTTATTTAAAAGGCACTTCATTAAATATTGGAAAACATATATTTAATTGACAAATGTGAAATCTCACATGCACTTATTTTTCAGGAAGCTCAAATAAAACAAACCCACATCGACATAGTACTAGGGGAAATTATTTTCCCACCCTTATTTCACACCCAATATACACATAACCCAAACTCATCATGCCCTGAATTTTGATAAGACAAAATAGCTAATTAATTGAATGATATGTAGTATGTAGGAATGCATGTGAAAGTATGGAACATTTCCAAATAAATATTATGTTCATTTCTCCATACACATGTTTTCCCAAGAAAAAATTCATCCTCACACAGATTAATCACCTAAAATAATTAATTAATTAATTACTAAATAGTATTATGTAGAAGGAATGTGTGCAATAGATGTGTGCGGACAAGGAGTGGCTATAGAGGCACAAACATTGCAAATGAAAGTTTTTGTTCCTTGTTTTGAACACCTGATCTCTCGCAAACACTTCTTCCTCGTACACATTTAAATGAAACTTCATTTAATATAACTATTTAATTGAAACATGTGAAATAAAAAATGCACAGAGTATTCGAGAAGCTCAATTAAGATAATCCCACATCGACATAGTTGTGGGGATAGTTAGTCGTCCATCCTTGAATTTGAAAACCAATATACACATAACACAAATATGCCCAGAACTCTAATAATCCCAAGCTAGTAATTAATTGATTAATATGTAGTGTGTGAAAATGTATTGAGAGATAACGAACATTGTGGAAGAATGTTTTTGTTCCTTACACCATACACCAATTCTGTGACATAACATTTCTTCCTCCAATGTATTAATAAGCCAAAATCACTAATTAATTGATCAATATGTAATTTTATGAAAAAGGGAGGTGTGGTAGACATGTGTGGATAGGAAGTAGTTTCTATTATTTTCTCCACACACTCATTCTCCCACACAACACATCTTAGTTATGCACATTAATAAGCCCAAAATGCTAATTAATTGATTAATGTACAATGTTATGTGAGAGGGAGGTGTTGGGTAGAAGTGTATTTTGGGGGGAGGTTTGTTTTCCTTTCTTCAAACACCTATTCTCTCACACAACACTTCTTCCTCATATGAATTAAAATGAAAATTAATTTAATATTTGGAAATAACTATTTAATTTACAAATGTCAAATAAAAAATGCATTAAGTATTTGAGAAGCTCAAATAAAACAAGCACACATCGACATAGTTGAGGGGAAATGTATGCAGAGTTGCGAAAAAATTTACAATAAAAATTTTGTTCCTTGCTTTGCACACCCGTTACTAGCATAATGCTTCTTGATCATATACATTAAAAAGGCACTTCATCTAATATTTTATAATAATTATTTCATTCACAAACTTCAGATCACAAATGAACATAGTATTTAGGAAAAATGAATGCCAAGGTTCATTGTTTCTACTTTTATACAATCTTTAAACATTCAAATCCTTCGAACAAAATTTTAAAAAATGCACATTCTATCAATGAAAAATAAATATTTCCACAACTTATTTTCATATCAATATAAAATAAAATGAGCCCATGTCACCATAACCCAATATACATGGAAACCAAACTTTTCACGTGGAAAAGGGGAAATGCACGTGGAAATGAAAAACATTGTGAATCAAACCTTTTGTTCCTTGTGAAAGCAATTTTCCCACACAACACTTCTTTCTCACACACATTAACAAGCCACTTCATTTAATATTGGATAATAAGTTTTTGATTAAAATAATTTTATATCTATCGAAAAAATTCCCTTTGCACCCTCGTTATCGTGCACATATCCCCTCTTTCCTACAACATTCATTATCGATACATAAATAGATCCATACACCTGTTCTCCTGCACATACACCTCTTCTCCCGCACATAAATAGATCCATACGCCTATTCTCCCACAGAACTCAACCTTTAAAAGTTTAAAATGAAAGAATGTTTAATGTCAAACAAGAAGAAAACACACTAGGGGTCCATGTGTTAGTGTCATTGTGAGTGTTCATGTCCATGTTTCTCCTTCCTCACCTCCACACACATTCACCACATTGCATTGAAAAAACATACTAAGCCAAACTTTTCATGCCCTAAACATTAATAAGACAAAACCACATTATTTAATCTCATTTCTAATTTTACTTCTTGATCTCCCTAGGGACAGAAGCATGAAGGATTGCGAATTTTACACCCTGCGGGTACAAGGAGTAAGCCTAGATGCATAAATATTAGTAGACTACCTTATTTCAAGGTTATTTCACAATGAATTTATGGAATTAATGGATCATAAATACGAGCTCGAAGTCTGGAGGATACTACTAATGGATAAACGCTTTTAAGGGGTTTTATTTTGGTCAAAAAATTAAATCCTTTGAAATCAAGGTTTTAATATTATTATTTGTTTCATTTTAGAAGTGTGACGATTCAAAGGAATTGTTTTTGGAATAATGAAATACAATTTCTTAAAAAACACAAATGCACATAGTATCTAGGAATCATGAATACCAAGATTTTTTATTTCTACATTGATATATATCTTTTAAATAATCGAAGCCTTCGAAGAGGGTTTCCATGTTTCTGGGGTTATATCGATGTAGACTCATTTTATTTTATGTCGAGATGCAAAGCTGTTGTGGAAACATTACTTTTTTTATGATCTTATGTATAGCTTACAAAACTATGTTCAAAGTCTTAAAGTTAAAATAATTTAACATCTATGGAAAAGTTTCCCTTTGCACCCTTGTTGTCGCAAACATGACCCCTTTTCTGCACTTCCTCCATTCCCAATACATTATGAATTCCATGCACTTTTTCTCTTGCACATACCCCCTCTCTCGTATATCCTTCATTCCACACAGACTAATGGCTCCATACACCTATTCTCCTGCACAAATCGAAATATAAATGAAAATGAAAGACATTTAAATTTAATTAAGAGATAAACACAGTATGAGACCTTGTGTTAGTGTCAGTTTCAATTTCAATGTCCCATTTGGCACAAATATTTTAATCAAATATATTAAATTTTTAGCGTTACCATCAACTGCACTTCCACACTTTGCATAATTAAAGAGGTAGATGTGGAAGAGGGTGGGAGTTTTTGTTCCTTGTTCTAGACACCCGTTCTCTTGCACAACACTACTTGCTCATACTCATTATAAAGACACTTCATTTAATATTGGATAATAACCATTTAATTGAAATATGTTAAACAACAAACACACTTAGTTGAGCTTCCTCCACATATTTCTTTCCCCCCACCCTGTTCCACCCCACTGCTTATGCAAGTTACTTGCAGCATCATCAGTCCCGACATGATTGGGAAAAGTACTATCAATCTCAACCATAACAATATCAATGTTGGAGCAATCATTGACGTAATGAACAGCTACATAATTATCTTTTTTATATTTTTAAATGATTTTTCAAGAATGTGCAATTAAATATCTATCCATCAAAGGAATTATGTCACATCAAGGCTCACTCTAACAATGGAAAATTAGAAATAAGATTACCAAAAATTGGAAAATTAGTTTTGAATTTATGAAAAATTAGGAATATTAATCATTTTCCTTAACCTTTTGTTAAAGTTACAAAAACTCAACAAAATAATTGAAAAACAATGTAATTTAATCCTGAGGTAGTGTTATACTTCCTACCAAGGTAGGAACTAATAATGGAGTTTAATTCAATAATATTGATTAGTCTAAAATGAATTAGAGTGAATTAAAGGTAATAGTGTAGCATAAATGTCATTCTTTTTGTTTTTTTTGTTTTTAATTATATAACTTGCTTAAGTTTTGGTCAAAAATTGAAATAATAAATATAAGGCATTAAAGTTTGAAAATTTTAATTTTTAATTTATAAAAAAAATTGAAACTCATAAAAAAAAATTGTATCCAAGAATTAAAAAATAAAATAAAAATTATAAATTCATTTAACCAAAAAAGAAAATTAATAAAAATAAAACTATTTAAGATTAAAAGATAAAGAATTAGTAATTATTTAATTATAATCCGTTATTCTTCTTTTAACTATAATAAACTTCATAAATTTTTATAACCATACTGAGTTACATTTTCATTTTAATATTTATGAATTTTAAACTTTGTCCAATTGCAACTAATAATATATTCAAGTCCCTATAAATATATTTTATTACTTTGAATGTAATTAAATGTATTACTTAATTACTTTGAATGCAATTAAATTTATTAATTAATTTAATAATAATGAATAGTGAAATTGAAAGTACAATTCAGTACATATCTTGTAAAATTTAATTGACTTATTACTCATGCCATACAGATTGCAGTTATGACTCAGAAAAATTTGCGGTGGATACACGACACACATACACATATCAAAGTCAACTCTTTCTAATTTGTTTGTACTTTAAATTCCAATTTTTAAAATTCAAATGCAGCAGTCAAATACAAATACATTTTAATAATTTGCATCGAGCATTTCAATAAATTCATTCTCTTGCTAGTTAGTTGAGAGTGCGATAATGTCAACTCTTTCTAATTTTGTACCGTAAATTCCAATGTTTTAAATTCAAATATACAAATACATCTTAATAATCTGCATGGAGTATTTCAGTAAATTCTCGTCAGTTGAGAGCGCGATAAGAGTACACTCGACTTCATCAGATGGCTGGACAGTATACGACCACGACAGCCGCTATTTTAGGGCATGGTTTATGACTTACGATATCAGTACTATACATTAACATGGTAAAAGCAATCTGAGTATATATCAGTTTTTGTAACCAAGCCAATTACGAATAATTTAAGAGCAATGGGAGAAAGGGGATAGAAATTGGTGTACAAAACCACCTAGAGATCATGCAATCATCAAAGTGACATTAAGGTCATTTCCTCACAAATTAATACGGGGTCCTCTTCTTTTAACTAAAATGGAAGGGACTTGTGAGCGGACCAACATGCTGCTAGTTACATTCATCAAAAACTATTGTTTATTTAAATTGAGCGGAATGACGTTTTCTCTTGTACTTCACTGTACCTTTTTTTGTACTTCACTGTAGTGGATATTGATTCTAGGTACACCCATGGAAAACCCGTGGTGGTTCACTATACCACATACCAATATTAGTTGGGCTCTTTTTTGGTGATCCATTGTACTAGATATCTATACTAGCTAGACTTTTCTTTCCGTTTTTGTGGTTCAATGTATCAAATATTGATACTAGCTACACCTATAGAAAATTCATCGTGCTTCACTGTATCGGACATCGATACTAGCTAAGCAGTATTATTTATTTAAATTATGCTATTTTGTTTTCTTGCGGTTTATTGTAATGGATATTGATACTATCCACATTCATGAAAAAACCACTCATGTTTAGGTGAGTGAATATAGCGAGGCATTTCACTGCCGAGGATAATTTCAACTCCTCCCTACTACATGAGCTATACTTTTTTGGCTTTTAGTTATGCAAAATTAATGATGAAAATTTGTAATTTTATCTAAATAAAATTAAATATGGAAATAAAATATTAAAAAAATTTACATTTTCAATAAACAAACTTACAGGTTTTTTATGCATTGTAAGTGACATATAGTATTGAGTTGAGGTTATTAGTTTGACCCCTATTCGACTTGGACCCCCAATACTTTTTCTTTTCAGTTTCCTTAATTGTAGCACAACTTACTATTTTTCGCAATTTATCAAGTCCTAAACATCCGAATCCATTTTGAGGGACTAAAAGACATTTTTAGGGAAAAAAGAGAGACCATAAAAGTGCCCAATCAATTTATTGATTTATTTTCAACCTCCTCTTCGAAATCTACGAAAGGAGGTATTATGATAGCCAAACGGAGATCGTACGCCCAAGTTACAACCCCAGGAAGTTGACGTTTCAACTTACCCCAAGAGGGCCCATGAGATTTTGGCACTTCATCTCCTTTGGTGAGGTTTTTGGATGTTTAGGGTTTCTCATTGTTTTTTAGTGATAAAAAGGCCATCGAGCCTCATTGTAACATAGTTCAGAGGAATGTAGCTACCACATCTCTTCTTAGAGATGAGATACCATTGCTTGAACTCTTTTATTTCCATTCTGTATGTAAGCATATTCCAATTTTTTGATATTAATGAAATGAAGTTTTATTTCTGCACCACCTTTGTGTTTATGTTTATATATGTATTCAATTTAGTTCGTGCAAAGGAATGAATATGGGATTTTTGTTTACATAAGTCATGTGCATATCAATAGAGTTTTTTGAGGTAATGTAATCATAATGATTGCTTCAGTAACACTTCCTTAGAATCCATGTGAGTATATTTCTTTCTGCTACACTGGCTACTTAGATAGAATAATGTTGTCTGTAATAAATCATCAACTATAATTTTCTCAAATTTCATGAATTAAGGCCTTTAGTAAGATTTCATGTAATCTAGTTACTATTTACTATTTTTTTTTCTATATTTATGTCAATATGTTGGAGGTATAAAAATGATAAAACAAGTTCAATTTTATTATTACAAATATTCATTAGATTGAGGATATTTTCAAATCAATCATGAAAATCATCATAACCATTGTCAAATTATTTAGATATACTAATCATGTAATTCTTTTTTTTCTTATCTTAAAATTTTTTTACAACCTTTCAAAAATTTGGAAATTAAATTAGGAAAAAAAAATTTCTTACAAAATGATGGGAAAAATAATTTCTTACACCGAGGGTGGGGAAATGGATAAATAAGTGGTGAAAGACATTGGTACAGGGTCTAAACAATGAAGTAAAAAGAGGTAAGTAGGTACATGTTACCCATGGGAATTTAATGCTATTTATTAAGTAATTTTGATAAAATGTTATTATGTTGGTTGTCAGATGACATGTCGAGAACTCATAAAAACCTAGTTCAATAATTAGGTAAGGTGGAATGGTTCTATTTTCTAGTTTATTTTGATCACTATTTTTATATGTCATTTTCTTAATTGGGCCATTTGAATACTCTTTGTTATTATTTAGTGGTATAATGATTTATGTATTTGAGTTTTTATTTGGATTTTGAAGGTTTAGCCTAAGTAGTTAGTTCCAGGAGACTGGATTGTTCGATGTTTATCTCCCTTTTGAATGGCTGCTTAGGGGTTTTGCAAATTTTCTTTTGCAGTTTTTAACTATTTCTTTAGAGAGTTCTTTCGGGGCTGCACCTTGGTGCATTACACAATAGGACTTTATGGGTTTATTATATGTTTTTGTTTTATTTAATGTGAAAATTTTTATTTTCTTAGCCTGTTGACAACATTCTTGTATTCAAGTCCTTTTTGTCATCTAGTGAAATAAAAGATGCCACTTCAAAGAAGTAGATTAAGGAATCGAGTTGGTGAAAGAGGTGATTCAAGAGAATATCATATGCAAAACATTGGTCAGGGAGAGGATAAATATCGTAACCATGTCAATAGAACTAATTTTAATAACCCTACATCTCATCAATAAAACTTTTGCAATCAGCTTGGATATCTCAAGATACTTCTAGAACAACACCTAATAATCATATGATGAAAAAAATATGATCATAAAATAAATGAATGATCTCTAATGCAACCAGTGGAAAATGCAGGATATATTAGCAAATCTGCAAATGGGTTAGGGGAATCTACAGGAAAAACTAGATTTCTTTGAGGGCCGATTGGATTACATGGAGAAACATGTACACTGTGTGTTTCATCCTCTGTAGTCACCTGGTTCAGGACTAGAAAATCATATTCATTAACTACCTCTCATATTTAATGGCTCTTAGTTTTGCATTGATCTTGAAAGTCTTTTGGTTCTATGTTCCTTTTCTTTTTTGGGAACTGAATCATTTTTTTTCAATTTGCAATGTTTTTTTTAACTAATTACCTATTGGCCAAACAATACGGTAAGAGTGAGATCAATTAAATTTTGTTAAGTTGTTCTAGAAAACATAATCTTTTTTCATAAATAAAAACCTGAGATTCATACAAACTCATAAAATTCTATATGTTGGAAAAAACTAATGCATACTGTTGGAAATGTTGTCATTGATGGCAAAAGAGATGGCAAAGGAGGAACACCTGAGGCAGAAACAAGGCAAAGAAAGCAGCAAAGCAGTAAGATGTAGAGAGGGTCGAGCAGTAGAGAAATGTTCATTTAAAGAAGTAGAGGCAACAAAAGGAGAATTAAGGAGTAGCATGAGTCAAGGAGTAGATGAAATAAAAGAGACAGAATTGTTATCCGAGGCAGAGGCAGAGGCAGAACGACAGAAGCAACAGAGGCAGTGCCAGGGCAGAGCCGGTATAAGATTCCAAGCCGGGCGTTATTTATATATATATAAACAAAGTCTGTGAACTGTGTTGATGGTGGAAATAATACAGTGAAGTTATCCATAACACTAATGGAGCAAAAACACGACGATGTTAAACTAAATAGAGGTGGAACCAGAATTATATGTACAGTGGTAATGGAGCTGTGTGTTATACATATCGTAGGGAAAATTATAAAAGACTGGAACCTGGAGTAGAGAACGGAAGCACGACCAGAATAACAGTGAACGCGGATTGCCGAAAACCACCCTGCCATTTCGCACCACTTTTCCAGAGCAGGTGGTATTTTCTGAATTGGAGAGATTACATACCAGAATCAACACGTGGCAAGGGACCCATTTCAAAACCACCCTTTAAAGTGCGCCTTCATGCATTATACATCGACTGAAGACATCGAGCGAAATTGATACACACCGTTGATCTGGAGGCTCGATATCCGACGACAATCATTTGCAGAACTTGCTCAAAGTTTAACTAAGGTGTGCGGAGGTTAAGCCAGGTACGGATGCGTTCATTTGATTGAATTGCGGGCCCCGGCGGAGCCATATATATATATATATATATATATATATATATATATATGAATTTCGTTTATTAATGTTATTCGACGCTTTATGAGGTCCAAGGGAATATATATGAAAATATTTCATATAATGTTTAAATTTTCCAAGTGGGTACCATATGAATTAAGATTTATATGCGTAGTTAAAATATCGAAGGTTTAATACGCATAGCGTGGAAGCCTTATTATTTGGGTTTACTACATGTGTTTATAGAGGGTTAAATTATATGGTTCAATAGTCAACTATTATGTTGCGTACGAGGGTTATAATGTGAAGTTAGTGCATATCTACATATAAGAGATTGTCGAGTTATAATTATATAGGAGTATGGAATTAATATCTAAATCCTTTGAATTTAGATAAACCATAATTGTTGATTTAATTGAATTTGCCAGCGTGGAATGAAAGAGAAGTGGGAGATTGCCCGGATTGGGAAAATTATTAGACAATGAAATTTTGGGATGCATTTACACACAGTTAAGTGAAATATTGAAAAACGAGAAAGAGAATAAGGTTGGATGAACTCAAAATGTAATGTGAGTTTCAAAACATTATGTTTAACTCATATATGAACAGAGAATGTAGACAGGCAGCCCGAGAATAGGAATAAGCACAGAAAATAGGGAATATGTAGCTGGAAGTGAACAAAGAGCATGCAGAACAGGTTCTTAACAGCATTAGGAAAAGACAAATCCAGTAAAGCCAAAATGCAGAAAAAGAGCTGAGTGATATTGAAATATGTTATTAAAAATGTGAATGTAAATGATGTAATTTAATTTTTGTTGTTGTTTGTGATGCAAAGGCAAGTAACCTAAGGAAAAGACAAAATCCCACTGTAGCATGGAAATTTGTACATATTATTATTATAATTGAGTTGGATAAAGGAATGAGAAGACATAAGTCAAAAGGTCAGGACTATTCACTTCAAATTCTCTAAGGAATGTAAAGAGTCATGTGATGAACCCTATATATAGAATATCAGATTGATATGAAAAAAAAAAAGAGGAAGAGAGAGAGAGAGAGAGAGAGAAAATATAGAGAATGCAGAATATAGAAGAATAAAGAAGAGAAGATTAAGAGAAGAAGAGCAGAAAGAGAAGCTACAGAACAAATCTGATATCTGAAGTAAATCAGCAAACATTCAGTTTGATAAATTCAGGAAGTTGGTGCTTCCTTGCAATTTGTAGCTTGCAGAATTGAGGTAGGAGCCTCCTGTAGGTTGATGCCTGCAGAAAATTGAGGGGAGTTGGTGCTTCCTTGCAAGTTGTAGCTTGCAGAATTGAGGTTGGAGCCTCTTGTAGGCTGGTGCCTGTAGAAAAACAGTGGTGAGAGGGATTTAGAGCTTGCCTTTGCATCACAACATTAATAAGATCTGGTTTTCTCCCTTTATGGGTTTCCACTTATATCTGATGTCTCTGTGCATGATATTTATGTATTGATCTGATTTATATCATCTGCTTAATACCTGTTTCTCTCATATTAAGTCCACTGTTATATTATACTTGCTTCTTACATTCTAAGATTACTCACATATTAAATTAGATATGAAATGAAAGTGTAAATAAGTTTAATGAAAATTTTTAAAAGTTAAGGAATGTGTTAAACTGATTCACCCCCCCCCCCTCAGTTTAACTAAAGGTTCAACAATTGGTATCAGAGAAGGTTCCTTTTATATCATTCTAACAACTGAAAGGAGATCCTATGCTCTCAAGATGGCTAGTCAAGAAGGAAGCTCAACCAATAAAGCCCCTTTCTTTACAGGTGCAAATTATGCGTTTTGGAAAATCAGAATGAAAGCATACATAATGTCTTTAGGACTAGAAGTTTGGGATGCCGTGGAATTTGGATATGTCACAAAATCAACTGATTCAGAGAAAGAAGCTAAACAAAGCTTTGTAGCTAATGCAAAAGCAATGAATGCAATCTCAAATGGACTATGTGAAGCTGATTTTATCAAAATAATGCACAGTAAGACTGCCAAATATATGTGGGACACTCTAGAGAATATCCATGAGGGAAATAAAAAGGTAAAGACTGCCAAACTTCAAATATATAGAGCCCAGTTTGAAAATTTAACAATGAACGATGATGAAGATATTGGCAGCTTCTTCTTACAAATTGCAGAAATTGTTAACAATATGAAAGCTCTTGGAGAAACCATGCCAGAAAGTATAGTTGTGCAAAATATTCTAATATCACTGCCATCCAGATTTAATCCCAACGTGTCTGCAATAGAAGAGACAGTTGATTGGGAGACTTTGACCATGAACCAGCTACTTGGAAATCTAACAGCATATGAGATGAGGCTCCCACAGAAGAATCCAAGTACAAGGGAAGCATCTTTTAAAATAGAAAAGAAGAAAGAAGAAAAATAAGACATATGCTCTTGCTCTGATGAAGAAGAAGATAAATTTGTCAAGAAAATAGATAGAGGCTCAGGTAGATACAAAGGTAAACTACCCTTCAAATGCTTTAACTGTGGAAGAGTTGGACATTATGCTGCTAATTGTCCTCACAAGAAAGTAAGGAATCAGGCTCAAGAATCAGAGAAAAACACATCAAAGAACTGGCATAAGGGAAAGAAATTTAGCAGAAAATCCTTCTATGCTCAACAAGACAGCAGTACATCTGAAGACTCTGATGAATCCTCCGGAGAAGAGGGAACCTCTGAATTTTTACTGATGGCTATAGAATATCTTGAAGGACTCTTACTAGAAGATGAAGAAGAAGAAGGGTAAGTTGACCTTGAGGGGGAGGTAAGAAGTGTTCTGGAGGAGATTGACAGACTCAAACTAAAATGTAGAAAACAAAAAGAGATTCTCCTCAAATGTGTGAAAGAAGAACAAAATTTAGAAGTCCTCATGCAATTGAAGGTAAAGCTTGAAGAAGCTAAGAAGATAGAAGATATGTTACTTCAGCAAATTAAGGATAAAACTCGAGAACAAGAGAAGCTGGAAGAAGAAATTGTATGTCTGAGGAAGAAATTAGGAAGAGCTGTAACACCCCCAATTTGTGTGTTGAATTTTTAAAGTTAGACATTTGAACTTTAATCCTAAGGGGGTGGACCCCAAGGGATGAGTATGGTGTGAATGTATTTGCATATTTTATTTGAGGAAATAAATAAAATGATTATGCATTTTAACCAAAAAGAGAATTAGAGATCACTTGCCAAATCCATGAGGATGGATAAGGCAACAAATCCCCAAAAATCTTTCAAAAATCCTTGAAAGAAATTAATTTAGATTTGAGGAGGAATCTAAATTTCCCCAATGAAGAGGAGTAGTTGGGAAGAGGTGAGAAAAAAGCTGGAAAAGCTGAGGAAAAGCTTAAAGCAACTTTAAAGAATCCCAAAATGGGAAGCCCTAGTAGCAGTAGCCTACTGCTATTACAGAAGATAGCGAGAATTAGAAAACATGTATTTGGGGGAAATATCAGGCTAAAATAGTACATCATAGGCAAATCGGAAGGTTGATCTGTTCTAGGAGGTGATCTGCTCGGGGAGTAGATGCAGGAGCAAGCAGGACTCTAAGGTTGGGAAATTTGGTCATTTTCTTGGATTTTGTGGTATGTTTTGAAATTCTTGTTACTATGTCTTATTACAGTATGAATTGGCTACATATAAAAATTGAATTTTATGACAATGAGAAATTTTGGTACTACATTTAACAGAATCTATCCTTAGGCATTCAGCTTCCAAATTTTGTTTAGTTGTAGACCAGAAAGTTCATAGGGTAGAAACTCCAGAATATCTAAACCAAGGTTGGTTTAAATCTGAAGTTACTTAGTCCCCATGGATCATTAAATATTATTTTTGTTCCTGTATATACAACTAGGATAAATTGTGCTCTTAGGTATGCTAAAAATAAAAATAGTATAACAGCATTGAAGTATGCATAGTATATAGCAAAATGAAAGGAAGCAAGATATTAGAATGTGACAAAAAGATTGTGCTAGAAAAGAGTCATTCTAATCTATATGAGTATTATAACAATTATAAGAGGATAGATTTCATCTCTAAATCTATTATTATTCATGGGAAACCAGTAGCATAACAACATACTTGACTTATAACTTAGGTCCTCTAGTTAGACACCTTTGAATAACTATTAAATAAAAATGTACAAGCAATGATTCTAGAATGTACATATGGAATTTTTGTGAAACCCCAAAGTAAATCTACCCTATCGAGGTGTTATAATACCCATAGCAACTATAGAGAAATTTTGTATTTTAACTTCAGCTCGCAACCTTGAAATAAACATTGGATAGTGGAGTTAAACTATTCTAAAGGTATATCATTAATTAAACTATTGAACATTGATATCTATATGCATATAAAAAAAAAAAAAACGTGTATAGATTACAAGTATCGATTATTATACAAATCAAAGGCAATCCTTAATAGTCTCGGCTATAAAGGAATCACATACATATACATTAATATTATATAACATAAAGGCGATACGAATGCAAATCTCATGTTTCAACGATACATGTTAAAAGGGAAGCATAACTATGAAACGTATATATATATGATTATATCTGCTCAAAAGAGGATATCATAACGAAGCAAGGTATTATATATAATTACTATCGCAAATGGAACGTAAGAATAGTCAAACCATAAACATGCGTGGCGAGAAATTAAACAAGCCTATATTCAACGAAGTAATCGGACTACATGGATAATAATGCATCACGACTTTGTGGAGATCTGTCCACGTTAATTTAACACGAACCAAGGGAAAAATAAAATGATAACACGACGCGTAAACACCGCTCTAACTATAATCATTATGAAATAGCATGGAGCCTTCACAGCTTTAACCAAAAATCATTACACGATAGACGAGAGTTCTACGGAGCCGAATACATGATTCCAAAATTGATGTTAGTTGCGGTTGCAGAGTGTGGAGAGTTCTTCAAAAACATGGTAAAATAAAATGTTAAAATAACCAGAGAATAAACCCCACCTCTGTTCGCCCACACACTGTCATTATTCCCCTATTCGACCACAGAATGCATTTCGTTAGAGTACAGAGAATTTAAACTGAATAGTTAGACTCCGTAGCCATTCGGCTCGTAGAATGAAACAGAACTATGGAAATACAACAAATGAATGGGTTATTGACGCCGAAGGAAAGATTTAACGAAACGTATGATAATAGACAAGTGATGGAAACCGAACTTCTTCCGGTGTTCCGAATATAATGATAGAAAAAAAAAAAAAACCAAAACAGCTATATGAGGGGACGTAGGGTTAGTAGGGAATAGAAATCTCTGAAAATTGTTCCTGCAAACCCCAAAAAGCCGAAGCCAGTGCCCTGACAATAGTAGAAGAATAGAGTTGTCAGAAGGGCAACTGTATCCACGTTTCAAATTGATATAAAACAAAAATATAGGGGTGTGGAAAGCCTGTATACCGACCAACAGAAGCATGAACCCTGCACGCAATCATTAAAGACCATAAACCTACAATGGTTGCGCGAAACAACCAGTAAGAGCGTAGTAAGCATAGCTGACATAAATCAACAGAATGATAACTTGCTAGATAGGAAAATCAAACGAAAACATGTTCTACGTTACAGGAGATCCATAACCAGTTGAATAACCAGGTAAGGTAGTTAGTTGGAGAGTGCGAGTCGGCGATGCAAACCTAGAAGCTCTTAACTCAGCAGAATCTGAAACCATGAAAAGAAGGAGAAGAATAAGAATGAGGTCTGGGCCGTGAAAGATAAATAATGAACTCTAAACCCTAACACAAGAGCGCGAAAGGTATTGGGCAAAATAAAACAAATCCTGTTCCCGGATTTACTCAGGTACCTCCAGAGAGCTCGAAGTGTTATGAAATCTGGAAAAAGGATTTCAAGATCAACTCTGCTCTGCAACCGTGGTACCCTCTAGCCATTTTAATAGTAATTTAAGCCGGTTCAGCGTACCTGAGAGGCGGGTGGCAGGAGAATTCAGGAAGGGTCTCATTGAAAAGATTTTTCTTCCTCCTTCCTCCTTATAGCTGTTGGAAAAACACGTTATCAGTACAGGAGTGGTTGTGAAAGAAACGTTTGAGTGATTGTCACAGTCCTGGAACTGAAACACGCAACTAGGAGCTTGGGGCTGCTAAGGAGTCCTGCCATCTGCACACAAAACTTGAAAACTGAGCTCGACATACGTGCGAGCTAGGGTTTGACCGCACTGTATTCTGGCGAGCGTGGTATTATAAAACCGGCCGAGGGATAAAAAAAAAACAACTTACCCGGTGGTCGGAGAGTTCTGATACCGGGGTTCAAATAATGACTCGCGCAAATGGAGAAAACGAGGGGTTAGCGCTCATCATACCTAACCATGTATATCGTGGCATTTCATTTAATTACATAACAAGGCTTTGATTTGCATATCATATATATATATAGCATTATTAGGTGCTAAGTATATATATATGTGTCCATTGAGGTTATATAGCCAAGGGCGACATATATATATATGTATATATATAGGCAGGGTTAATTTTGATAAAGGTCGTGGATATGAATAGGTCAGATATGTAGATAGGTGTCACACTTACAAGCGCACGATCTCACATTATAAAATGAATGCAAAGTTGTATAAGGTATAGCCTAGTTTATTTAACTATATGGTATTACATATATATATATATATGCCTATTATGTAGGTATGTGCATTGAAACCTATTATAACAATGATAATTGTAGGGGGTATATAGACGAGTTATACAAGAAAGTAGGTTATCAAGGTTATATATATATGTATGAAGTGATAAAAAAAAAATATAGTGTATGGAATATATAGTTATCTATTGATGTGCGTCAGCTCATGGTTTTATCTAAGGATACTATAAACATATATAGGGGGCACTTATATATAAATATATATATAAAGGTTATGCAGAGAGTTAGGCACATCTTAATTATTTATGTCAAATGATAACCATACATGGGTTGCATATTTATATACATGTATGTTTTATAATTGTATATAGATGTTATATGTTGACATATAGGTGACATATATGTGATCGCCTGAAAAGGAATTGAACATAGAGACCTTAAGAGAGGCATGGGATCTTAGGTATATAGGTGAACTATGCATATAGAAAATATTAAATGTTATTAAAGGGGGATGGAAAATAGAAATGATACTAAAGGTAAAGACGATATTGAAGAAACAAGTGGAAAATATAACATTTGATGAAGAGAAAAAAAAATTCATTAAACTGGAGGTGTTACAAATGGTATCGGAGCATCAGTTACAACAAATTGGGTTGTCATTTTGTGCTCACTGTTATAACATATGTGGTTGTTTTGTTGAAAAAATTTATTTTAAAATCTTGCTAATTAGTATTGTAAGTGTGTACAGTGGAAATGGCTGAAGGTGAAGGGATTTATGTGGATCTGCGTGATGAGTTTGCTACTCCAGATCCCAATGCCCCGGTACTGGCTATGTTGCACCGGATGCAACGAGAGTTGGCGGAATTAAGAAGCCAAAATGACCTGTTGTCATCCGCCAGTAAGGAGAAGGAAAAGCTCATCAGAGAGCTAACTTCCCAGAACAGCCAGGAAGGTGAAGGTTCCGGAAAGAGAAAGATGGATGAGTCTGATGATGATGACGCTCCTAGACAATAGCATAAACAGAAAAGAGAATTGGAGGGAGAATTTAGAAATATCAAACCTCCTTCCTATGATGGGGAGAAGGAGGAGGATGCTGAAGCTTGGTTGCTGAACATGATCAAGTATTTCCTAGTATATGAATATGAGAGCAATTTGAAGGCCAGATTAGCTGTGTATCAGCTGCAAGGAAAAGCCACACTGTGGTGGGAAGAGACAAAAACGGTGCATGCCATTGATGAAAAAACAGTTACTTGGGAAGATTTTCAGACGAAGTTCAAAAATCTTTATTTGAATGAACGTTATTATGATGATAAAGCAAAAGAATTCCATGAACTTAGACTAGGACAGCTCACTATTGATGAGTTGGTCACTAAGTTTACAAATTTACTGAGGTATGTTCCTTACATAAGGGAAGAAAAAGCAAAGGTTCAAAGGTTTTTGAATTGCTTACCTACTGTGTACAAAGAGAAAATTGATTTTGACAACCGAAGACAATGGATGAAGCTGTTAGAAAAGCAAGATTATTCTATCAGCAGTTTAAGGGGAAAACTGAACAAGGGAAGAGCTGGCTGAACAAGGGTGAGTTCAAAGGTAAAAGACCAAAACCAGCATATTTAAGAAATTTTGGTAGAGATCATCAGCGGAAAAAATTCAATAAACCAAGAGAAAGTCAAACTGCTCAGTCCCAAGTGGCTTCAAAACCGGTAGAAGGGGAACAATAAAAAGGAAAGGACGATGGGAATGAAGGACCCTGCGAAATGTTGGGGCTATTGAAACCCATATGATGAGGGGCTGTCCCCATCGAAATTGTGCACATGATCAGCGAGAGAGCGAGGCAACAGCTGTAAATGACATAGCGAAGAAATATCACAGGCTATCGGTGCGACCTTGGAGAATCGACAAGACATCAAGCAACCATGGTGGAAATGGAGGGTAAGATTTCTGAACTACCTATTACTGTTTTGATTGATCCAGGTGCTTCTTTGAGTTACATTAGTCCTGGAATTGTAGAAAAATGTAAAATTAAACCTGAAAAATTTTAGCAGTCATGGTTGGTATAGCTAGCCACTGGAACTAAGAGAAAAGTCACTCATAAGTTGCCTAAAACAGAAATACAATTAAATGGTTTTTCAACAGAAGTAGACTTGAACATATTGCCATTAGGATCCTATGATTTACTGATAGGAATGGATTGGCTAGAGAAGAAGAAATCCTTGATGAACTGCTGGGATAAAACTCTACATTGTGTGGATGAGGAACGGAAACCTTTTACACTAAGAGGCAAACAAAAACCCATTTCAATCAGACAAATATCAGCCTTACAATTGAAAAGAACAGCTAGAAAAGGCTACCAAGTCTATGCAGTGCATGTAGAAGAAATAGAACAGAAAACTGAGGAAGAGTTACTGGATGCTATACCAGTCATTAGAGAATTTAAGGAAGTTATTCCCAAGGAAATCCCTCATCTTCCCCCCAAAAGAGAGATTGATTTTTCAATCGATTTGGTACTAGGAGCAACACCTGTTTCCCGAGCACCTTATCGAATGAGCCCTCCTGAACTAATGGAACTGAAAATACAATTACAGGAACTGTTAGATAAAGGGTATATTAGACCAAGTGTGTCTCCTTGGGGAGCCCCAGTTTTATTTGTGAAAAAGAAGGATGGAACTTTTAGGATGTGCATTGATTATCGTCAACTGAACAAGTTGACTATTAAAAATAGATATCCACTTCCTAGAATTGATGATCTGTTTGATCAAGTGAGGGGGGCCTCAGTATTTTCCAAGATAGACCTAAGGACTGGTTATCACCAGCTCAGAATTAAAGAAGAAGACATCAGCAAAACAACATTTTGAACCAGGTATGGGCATTACGAGTTTGTAGTTCTACCTTTTGGCTTGACGAATGCCCCTGCCACATTTATGTGTCTGATGAACAGTGTGTTGAATAAGTATTTGGAAAAATTTGTTCTTGTGTTCATAGATGATATCTTAGTCTATTCTAAAAATGAAGATGAACATAAGGAACATCTGAGAGTAGTGTTGCAGACTTTAAAAGAAAATCAGCTATATGCCAAGTTCACCAAATGCGAATTTTATAGAGATAAAATTCAATATCTGGGTCATATAATTTCTGAAAAAGGTTTGGCAGTTGACCCTGAAAAGATAAAAGCCATTAAAGAATGGCCCGTTCCCACTGATGTCTCAGCAGTAAGATCATTTATGGGGATTGCAGGCTATTATCGCAGATTTGTGGAGAGATTTTCTGCTATAGCAAATCCCATCACCTCATTGCAAAGAAAGGGTGTGAAGTTTGTGTGGACTGAAAAATGTCAAAACAGTTTCGAGCAGTTAAAACAACAACTTATTTCAGCCCCTATATTAAAAATTGCTGATCCTGATAAAGAGCTTGTGGTATGTACAGATGCTTGCAGGGAAGGGCTGGGAGGAGTCCTGTTGCAGGAAAACTCAGTCATTGCTTATGAATCTAGGAAACTGAAAATACATGAACATAATTATAGTGCATATGATTTGGAATTTGCAGCTGTTATCCATGCTCTGAAAATGTGGTGGCACTATCTTCTAGGGAAAAAGTTCACATTAATGACTGATCATATTAGTCTTAAATATTTTTTTTCCCAAACTGACCTGAATGCAAGACAAGCCAGGTGGCTATCCTTTTTAAGTGAATTTGATATGGACATCAAGCATATCAAGGGGAAAGAAAATAAAGTTGTTGATGCATTAAGTAGAAATTCTTGTCAACATGTAAACAGCATTGGGAGTAGTGCTCAGATGGAGATAGAGGAATTGGTAGGAAAAGCAGCAAATCAAGACCCCCAATATGAAGCACTGTTGGTGAAACTACAGAAAAAGGATAAAACTGATTTCACGAAAAAACAAAGAGGGCTACCCTATTTCAAAAACAGGTTGTATATTCCAAATATAAAGTCATTGAAAAGAGAAATTCTAGATGAATATCACAAACAGCCTTATGCAGGACATCCGGGATACCAAAAGATGTTAACAGCCTTGAAGAAGAGGTTGTTCTGGCCGGGAATGAAAAGAGATGTGGCAGAGTATTTAAGTAGATGTATGGAATGTCAGTTAGTCAAAGTTGAGCATCAACATCCAGCAGGGCTTTTAAACCCCTTTCCGATTGCAGAATGGAAATGGGACACCGTTTCCATGGATTTTATAACCGGATTACCGAAAAAAAAATATCAGCATGATTCAGTAATGGTGGTAGTAGACACTCTCACCAAAGCTGCCCACTTTATACCAGTAAAATCTACCTTTGGAACAGCTCAAGTAGCAAATTTTTTCCTAAAGGAGATAGTAAGGCTTCATGGAGTGCCCAAGGTGATTGTCTCAGATCGGGATGCCAAGTTCACAGCAACATTTTGGAAAGGATTGTTTGCAGGAATGGGTACTAAGCTAAATTTTAGTACTGCTTACCATCCTCAAACTGATGGGAAAACAAAAAGGACAAACCAAATCTTAGAAGATATGCTGAGAATGTATGTGATGGATAGGCCATCAAAATGGGAAGAGTATATGCATTTAGCTGAGTTTGCCTATAATAATAACTACCAATCCTCTATTAAGATGAGTCTGTTTGAGGCACTCTATGGAAGAAAGTGTCGTACTCCCTTGAGCTGGAGTCAACCAGAGGATAAACTGGTGTTGGGACTAGATGCACTACAAGAGATGGAAAGAATTGTTAAACAAATACAGAGAAATATCAAGACAGCACAAGATCGACAGAAGAGCTATGCTAATAAGAAAAGAGTGCACCAAGAATTCAAAGTAGGGGATCATGTGTATTTGCGCATCAAACCCAAAAAGAGCACACTCTATGCAGGAAGTTGTGCAAAACTGGCCCCGAGATATTGTGGGTCTTTTGAGGTGTTAGAAAGGGTGGGACCAGTGGCTTACAAGCTGGCCTTACCACCCCATGTTAGAGTGCATAATGTGTTTCATGTTTCATTATTAAAAAGATATGTGCATGATGCTTCTCCTGAGCAATTGGAATCAACATGCAATTGGGCCGGAAGGAATTACGCAGAAACCGCTTCCAAATATTGGAGCGGGAAGAAATTAATTGAAACGAACGGTGGCTTGAGGTAAAAATGTACGGTGGAAGCACTATGGAGAATAAACCACCTAGGAAAGAGCTGAAATGATGGAGAAATACTCATTTTGTTTAAATGAACTCTAGTAGTTGAATAACAACAGGGGACGGTGTTTATTTTCGAAGGGAATATGTAACACCCCCAATTTGTGTGTGTTGAATTTTTAAAGTTAGACATTGAACTTTAATCCTAAGGGGGGTGGACCCCAAGGGATAAGTATGGTGTGAATGTATTGGCATATTTTATTTGAGGAAATAAATAAAATGATTGTGCATTTTGACCAAGATGAGAATTAGAGATCACTTGCCAAATCCATGAGGATGGATAAGGCAACAAATCCCCAAAAATCTTTCAAAAAATCCTTGAAAGAAATTAATTTAGATTTGAGGAGGAATCTAAATTTCCCCAATGAAGAGGAGTAGTTGGGAAGAGGTGAGAAAAGGCTGGAAAAGCTGAGGAAAAGCTTAAAGCAGCTTTAAAGAATCCCAAAATGGGAAGCCTAGGCTAAACAGGAAAGAAAGCATCCTGCTATTCTAGACGCAGAATTAGAAACATGCTTTGGGGAAATATGAGCTAAAATAAGCTGCTCTTAGGCAGATCAGAGGTTGATCTGTTCTAGGAGGTGATCTCTGCTTGGGGGTGAGTCCTGGGAGACAAAGAGGACTCTAAGGTTGGGAGGTTGGTCATTTTGCAGATTTTGTGGTATGTTTTGAAATTCTTGTTACTATGTCTTATTACAGTATGAATTGGCTACATATAAAAATTGAATTTTATGACAATGAGAAATTTTGGTACTACATTTAACAGAATCTATCCTTAGGCATTCACCTTCCAGATTTTGTTTAGCTGTAGACCAGAAAGTTCATAGGGTAGAAACTCGAGAATCTCTAAACCAAGGTTGGTTTAAATCTGAAGTTACTTATTCCCCATGGATCATTAAATATTATTTTTGTTCCTGTATATACAACTAGGATAAATTGTGCTCTTAGGTATGCTAAAAATAAAAATAGTATAACAGCATTGAAGTATGCATAGTATATAGCAAAATGAAAGGAAGCAAGATATTAGAATGTGACAAAAAGATTGTGCTAGAAAAGAGTCATTCTAATCTATATGAGTATTATAACAATTATAAGAGGATAGATTTCATCTCTAAATCTATTATTATTCATGGGAAACCAGTAGCATAACAACATACTTGACTTATAACTTAGGTCCTCTAGTTAGACACCTTTGAATAACTATTAAATAAAAATGTACAAGCAATGATTCTGGAATGTACATATGGAATTTTTGTGAAACCCCAAAGTAAATCTACCCTATCGAGGTGTTATAATACCCATAGCAACTATAGAGAAATTTTGTATTTTAACTTCAGCTCGCAACCTTGAAATAAACATTGGATAGTGGATTTAAACTATTCTAAAGGTATATCATTAATTAAACTATTGAACATTGATATCTATATGCATAAAAAAAAAAAACAAAACGTGTATAGAATACAAGTATCGATTATTATACAAATCAAAGGCAATCCTTAATAGTCTCGGCTATAAAGGAATCACATACATATACATTAATATTATATAACATAAAGGCGATACGAATGCAAATCTCATGTTTCAACGATACATGTTAAAAGGGAAGCATAACTATGAAACGTATATATATATATGATTATATCTGCTCAAAAGAGGATATCATAACGAAGCAAGGTATTATATATAATTACTATCGCAAATGGAACGTAAGAATAGTCAAACCATAAACATGCGTGGCGAGCAATTAAACAAGCCTATACTCAACGAAGCAATCAGACTGCATGGATAATAATGCATCACGGCTTTGTGGAGATCTGTCCACGTTAATTTAACACGAACCAAGGGAAAAATAAAATGATAACACGACGCGTAAACACCGCTCTAACTATAATCATTACGAAATAGCATGGAGCCTTCACAGTTTTAACCAAAAATCATTACGCTATAGACGAGAGTTCTACGGAGCCGAATACATGATTCCAAAATTGATGTTAGTTGCGGTTGCAGAGTGTGGAAAGTTCTTCAAAAACATGGTAAAATAAAACGTTAAAATAACCAGAGAATACACCCCACCTCTGTTCGCCCGCACGCTATCATTATTCCCCTATTCGACCACAGAATGCATTTCGTTAGAGTACAGAGAATTTAAACTGAATAGTTAGACTCCGTAGCCATTCGGCTCGTAGAATGAAACAGAACTATGGAAATACAACAAATGAACGGGTTATTGACGCCAAAGGAAACAGTTAACGAAACGTATGATAATAGACAAGTGATGGAACCCGAACTTCTTCCAGTGTTCCGAATATAATGATAGAAAAAAAAAAAAAAACCAAAACAGCTATATGAGGGGGCGTAGGGTTAGTAGGGAATAGAAATCTCTGAAAATTGTTCCTGCAAACCCCAAAAAGCCGAAGCCAGCGCCCTGACAAGAGTAGAAGAACAGAGTTGTGAGAAGGGCAACTGTATCCATGTTTAAAATTGATATAAAACAAAAATATAGGGGTGTGGAAAGCCTGTATACCGACCAACAGAAGCATGAACCCCGCACGCAATCATTAAAGACCATAAACCTGCAATGGTTGCGCGGAACAACCAGTAAGAGCGTAGTAAGCATAGCTGACATAAATCAACAGAATGATAACTTGCTAGATAGGAAAATCAAACGAAAACATGTTCTACGTTACAGGAGATCCATAACCAGTTGAATAACCAGGTAAGGTAGTTAGCTGGAGAGTGCGAGTCGACGATGCAAACCCAGAAGCTCTTAACTCAGCAGAATCTGAAACCATGAAAAGAAGGAGAAGAATAAGAATGGGGTCTGGGCCGTGAAAGATAAATAATGAATGCCAAACCCTAACACAAGAGCGCGAAAGGTACTGGGAAAAATAAAACAAATCCTGTTCCCGGATTTACTCAGGTACCTCCAGAGAGCTCGAAGTGTTACGAAATCTGGAAAAAGGATTTCAAGATCAACTTTGCTCTGCAACCGTGGTACCCTCTGGCCAGTTTAATAGTAATTTAAGCCGGTTCAGCGTACCTGAGAGGCGAGTGGCAGGAGAATTCAGGAAGGGTCTCATTGAAAAGATTTTTCTTCCTCCTTCCTCCTTACAGTTGTTGGAAAAACACGTTATCAGTACAGGAGTGGTTGTGAAAGAAACGTTTGAGTGAGTGTCACAGTCCTGGAACTGAAACACGCCACCAGGAGCTTAGGGCTGCTAAGGAGTCCTGGCATCTGCACACAAAACTTGAAAACTGAGCTCGACATACGTGCGAGCTAGGGTTTGACCGCACCGTATTCTGGCGAGCGTGGTATTATAAAACCGGCCGAGGGATAAAAAAAAAAACAACTTACCCGGCGGTCGGAGAGTTATGATACCGGGGTTCAAATAATGACTCGCGCAAATGGAGAAAACGAGGGGTTGGTGCTCATCATACCTAACCATGTATATCGTGGCATTTCATTTAATTACATAACAAGGCTTTGATTTGCATATCATATATATATATATATATATATATATATATATATATATATATATATATATAGCATTATTAGGTGCTAAGTATATATATATGCGTCCATTGAGGTTATATAGCCGAGGGCAACATATATATATATGTATATATATAGGCAGGGTTAATTTTGATAAAGGGGTGGATATGAATAGGTCAGATATGTAGATAGGTGTCACACTTACAAGCGCGCGATCTCACATTATAAAATGAATGCAAAGTTGTATAAGGTATAGCCTAGTTTATTTAACTATATGGTATTACATATATATATATGCCTATTATGTAGGTATGTGCATTGAAACCTATTATAACAATGATAATTATAGGGGGTATATAGATGCGTTATACAAGCAAGTAGGTTATCAAGGTTATATATATATATGTATGAAGTGATAAAAAAAAAAATATAGTGTATGGAATATATAGTTATCTATTGATGTGCGTCAGCTCATGGTTTTATCTAAGGATACTATAAACATATATAGGGGGCACTTATATATAAATATATATATAAAGGTTATGCAGAGAGTTAGGCACATCTTAATTATTTCTGTCAAATGATAACCATACATGGGTTGCATATTTATATACATGTATGTTTTATAATTGTATATAGATGTTATATGTTGACATATAGGTGACATATATGTGATCGCCTGAAAAGGAATTGAACATAGAGACCTTAAGAGAGGCAGGGGATCTTAGGTATATATGTGAACTATGCATATAGAAAATATTAAATGTTATTAAAGGGGGATGGAAAATAGAAATGATACTAAAGGTAAAGACGATATTGAAGAAACAAGTGGAAAATATAACATTTGATGAAGAAAAAAAAAAATTCATTAAACTGGAGGTGTTACAAGAGCTCAACAGAAAGTGTATATGAACTCCTCTCAAACAACAAGCTCTGGTAAGTTGGATGAAATTTTGGATGCTCAAAGATATCCTTTGATAAAAACTGGAATAGGCTATGAAGGAGAATCAAGTAAAAGCAAAGAAAACGAAAACAGAAAAATTATCTTTGTAAAAGCAAAGAAGAATGATGAAGCACCTCAAATAATTCCTACAAAAGATGAAGCAAGTAAGGAGGGAAAAAAAACCCAGAAAAATCCTCGAATAACAAAGAATGAAAGAAATACTCAGCCAATAGGAAAAAGTTCATATACTCCTGGGTCTGTCAAGCTTGCAAGCCATCAAAGGAGATTCTTCCCTCCTATGAAGAATGCCACCTGTTATGTCTTCCACAAGCTGGGACACATTGCTGCATATTTTCATACAAGGAGGAGTAATTCAAACCTGCAAAAGATGCAAACAGTGAAGAGACTACCTCAAACAAGCAACTGGAGAAGACAACCTCACATCAAGTATGCAAACAGTTTCTATGGTTACTGTTTTTATTGTAAAGAATTTGGCCATAAAATCATTGAATGTAGAAATTCTGGACAAAGATTGATTTTCAACACTTCAAGGAGGTTTTTGAATCAAAGAAATTTTGTTCATACTCACAATTCTGCAAAAACTATGATCAAATGCTTCATGTGCTATCAAGCCGGACATATGCCTTCCAAATGTCCTCTAAAAGGATGAAATTTATCACTTTACAAAACATATCAAACAGAAGGATGCCTCCAGTGGAAAAAGAAGGAGAATAAGTGTGACCTGGCTCTAACTGCTCAAGATCTGAAAAGCCAGTGGTATTTGGACAGTGGCTGCTCTAAACACATATTTAGGTAGTAGGTTATAACTCTTGATGAAAGAAATGCGGAAATGTTAACGGCAATGATAATCCCAACGGGGGAAAGATCAAGGGAAAAGGCTCGGTCAACATAGACAATGGCAGAGGAAAGGCCCAAGATGTACTATTTGTAGATGGGCTGAAAGAAAATTTACTAAGTGTCAGTCAGATGTGTGACAAAGGTTGTGAAGTTCTTTTTAGAGCACAATATTGTGAAGTCAGATCAAGCACCATAGGTAAGACTCTGCTCAAAGGAGTTCGAACAGAGAGTAATGTTTACATTGTGAAAGAGGAAGATGAAGCATGTCATCTTAGCAAACTTGAGGATTCATGGTTATGGCATAAAAGATTGGGACATCTCAGCTTCGATCACATCATTAGGTAGACAAGAAGAAAATTTGTCAAAAGTGTACGCCAAGGTCAAAAGTGTTCAAATACCATATGAAAATCTTGTCAATTTGGGAAATAGACTCACAAATCCTTTAAATCTAAAGATGAGCTATCAACAAGAAGACCACTCCAGCTTGTGCACATGGATCTGTGTGGTTCTGCTAGAATTAACACACCAAGTGGAGAATCCTACTTCATGCTGATAATAGATGATTTCTCCAGAATTACATTGGTTGCTTTTCTCAAGAACAAATCAGAAGCACTGGACAAGTTTAAGATATTCAAAGCATTAGCAGAAAATCAAAGAGGATGCAAACTAAAATGTATCAGATCAGACAGAGGAGGAGAATTTACAGATTATGATTTTTCTGACCTATGCAATGAACATGGCATAAAACAAAAATTCACTATTGCAGGAACACCTCAGCAGAATGGAGTAGCAGAAAGACAAAACAGATCTTTTCAACAAATTGCCAGAGCCATGATGCAAGAGAATAATATAGCTCAAACATTCTAGGCAGAAGCAGTGCACATAGCAGTACATATCCTTAATAAAGCTCACTTAAGGCCAAGCAGTGACAAGACTCCCTATGAACTATGGCATGGTGAACCTACATCAATCAAACACTTTAGAGTCTTTGGCAGTAAGTGCTACATAAAGAATAATGATGAAAATCTGGGGAAGTTTGATGTAAGAGCAGATGAAGGAATATTCTTGGGATATGCATCCAAGAGTAAAGGATATAGATGCTACAACAAGACTCTTAGAAAAATTGTATAAAGTATTGATGTAAGATTTGATGAAGAACTCCCAAACAAGACAAGAGATATAGACTGCAGCAGCTATTCAGAAAATCATGAAGAAGAGGACCAATATGATGATGAAAAAAGCAAGACATCAGAAGATACTGGACTGAACCCGAAAACCCCCTCGAGATACACTAAAAAGAACCATCCAGAAGATCAAATCATAGGAGACAAGAGTGTAGGAGTGCAAACAAGAAGGCAGCTAACTGAACAGACAGAAGAAGTATACATAGCCATGTTATCACAAATAGACCAAGAAGTTTGCAGAAGCCAGCAAAGACAAGTATTGGGTGAATGCCATGAATGAAGAATTGGACCAAATTGAGAAGAACAATACCTAGGAATTAGTTCCTAGACCCACTGAGAAAAATGTCGTAGGCTCAAAATGGGTATTCGAGAATAAAATGAATGAGCAAGGACAGGTAATTAGGAATAAAGATAGACTTGTTTGCAAAGGATATTCACAAATCAAAGGACTTGATTACGATGAAACATTTTCCCCTGTAGCCAGAATGGAAGCTATCAGAATGTTTCTGGCCTTTGCATGCTACCAAGACTTCAAGGTATATCAAATGGATGTGAAATCTGCATTTCTGAATGGAGATCTAGAAGAAGAAGTCTACATGGAACAACCAGAAGGTTTCTTTTTAACAGATAAAGAAGACTATGTGTGTAGACTGAAGAAGGCTCTATATGGACTGAAACAGGCTCCTCGTGCTTAGTACTCAAGGAAATTTGGATAAATATTTGTAAAACGGGGTTTAAGAGAGGTGAATGACCAACGTATGCCCACTTAAACCATGAAAATGAACTCCTGATTGTTGTAGTATATGTTGATGACATTATGTTTGGAAGAAACAAAAATGAGTTAGCAAAAGGATTTGTTGAAGAGATGAAATCAGAGTTTGAGATGTCTATTATTGGAGAGCTCACCTTCTACTTAGGACTTCAAATTCAGCAAAAGAACACAGCCATATTCATCTCACAATAAAAATACTTAAAGGAGATGTTGAAAATTTTCAAAATGGAAGACTGCGAACCTATGTCAACTCCCATGATCACTGGATGCAAGTTATGTGTTGATGATGGATATGATAATATAGATCGAAGACTCTACAGATCCATGATAGGAAGTCTGCTGTACCTAACAACATCAAGACTAAACATCATGTTGGCAGTAGGACTTGTGGCTAGATATCAGGCAGCACCAAAACAAAATCACCTTCTAGCAGTTAAAAGAATATTTAGGTGAAAAGAATATTCAGATATCTACAAGGAACAACACAGTATGGACTTTGGTATCCAAAAAGCAAAAAATTCACTTTATCAGCATACACAGATGCAGATTGGGCCAGCTATGTGGATGACAGGAAGAGTACAAGTGGGTGCATTCTATCTAGGAGAAAGTCTGGTGGCATGGTTAAGAAAGAAACAAACATTTATCTCCCTATCTACAGTAGAAGCAGAATATATTGCAGCAGTATCATGTTGTACACAAGTCATGTGGATGAAGCAAACTCTTCAAGACATGAAGGTAAGCATTGTTGAACCTATCTCAATCAAATGTGATAATACAAGTACTATAAGTATATCTAAAAATCTTGTACTTCACTCAAAAACTAAACATATCCCAATCAAGTATCATTTCCTCCGAGAACAAGTGGCTCAGAAGATAGTAAAGCTAGAATATGTACCAACAAAAGAACAGATAGCCGATATATTTACCAAACCCTTTGCTAGAGAACCATTTCAATATTTGAGAGATAAACTAGGGGTAGTATCTGCAGATGCTACTCTCTGATATAAAGAGAAAGCACAATTTCAAGGGGAGAACAAAAATGAAAATATCATTCTAGGGGGAGAACAACTAGCAAGGAAAGCATGAATCAGGTCCTCAGGATCAAAGGATTAAGGCAAAAAGAACACCAAGCTATTATCCTAGAGTTGTCTACATTATTCAAGCATCAAAAGGTCAATTACAGAGCAAAAGAATCAGTATTGTGTGCTGAAACACTATATTAAGAATCTAAAACATAAAATACAAGTAGTGATTATCATTTGAAGCCTCTCAGCATTTTAGTTGCTGAATCCAATCATACATATTTGACTAGATAAAGCTGATACAATGTATTCTATAAAGTATCATTATTCTCAGTTTTAGTTCTATACAAGTGAAAGAACTGTATCAATTTACAGTGTGTATTCAAATTCGATAATCCTCAAAGTGTTCTCTCAACAAGTCTTATACATCACTATGGAGCAACATGGTACAAAGTTAGCAGAAGAGGGCCTAAACATAACTCAGAGAGAGGAAATGAAAAAATCAACCCTTTTCCATTGATGTCAAAGGGGGAGGAAAAGCAAAAGGAGAGGTTTTTCCATCAATGCCAAAGGGGGAGACTGTTGGAAATGTTGTCATTGATGGCAAAAGAGATGGCAAAGGAGGAACACCTGAGGTAGTAACAAGGCAAAGAAAGCAGCAAAGCAGTAAGATGTAGAGAGGGTCGAGCAGTAGAGACAGGTTCATTTAAGGAAGCAGAGGCAGCAAAAGAAGAATTAAGGAGTAGCATCAGTTAAGGAGAAAATGAAATAAAAGAGACAGAACCGTTATCAGAGGCAGAGGCAGAGGTAGAACGACAGATGTAGCAGAGGCAATGCTAGGGCAGAGCCGTTATAAGATTCCAAGATGGGAGTTATTTATATATATATAAACAAAGTCTGTGAACTGTGTTGATGCTGGCGATAATACAGTGAAGTTATCCATAACACTAACGGAGCAAAAACACGACGATGTTAAACTAAATAGAGGTGGAACCATAATTAGAAGTGCAGTGGTAATGGAGCTGTGTGTTATACATATCGTAGGGCCACTTATAAAAGACCAGAACCTGGATTAAAAGTGTTGGACCGAAACCTGGAGTAGAGAACGGAACCACGACTAGAAGAGCAATGAACGCGGATTGCCGAAAACCACCCTCCCATTTCGCACCACTTTTCCGGAGCAGGTGGCATTTTCTGAATTGGAGCAATTCCATACAGGAATCGACACGTGGCAAGGGACCCGTTTCAAAACCGCCCTTTAAAATGCACCTTCGTGCATTATACATCGACTGAAGACATCGAGCGAAATCGATACACACCGTTGATCTGGAGGCTCGATATCTGACGACGATCATTTGCAGAACTTGCTCGAAGTTTAACTAAGGTGTGCGGAGGTTAAGCCAGGTACGGATGCATTCGTTTGATTGAATTGCGGGCCCCGGCAGAGTCATATATATATATATATATATTAATTTGGTTTATTAATTTTATTCGACGCTTTATGAGGTCCGAGGGAATATATACGAAAATATTTCATATAATGTTTAAATTTTCCAAGTGGGTACCATATGAATTAAGATTTATATGCGTAGTTAAAAGACTGAAGGTTTAATACGCATAGCGTGGAAGCCTTATTATTTGGGTTTACTACATGTGTTTACAGAGGGTTAAATTATATGGTTCAATAGTCAACTATTATGTTGCGTATGAGGGTTGTAATACGAAATTAGCGCATATGTACATATAAGAGATTGTCGGGTTATAATTATATAGGAGTGGAGAATTAATAACTAAATCCTTTGAATTTAGATAAACCAAACTTGTTTATTTAATTGAATTTTCCAGCGTGGAATTAAAGAGAAGTGGGAGATTGCCCGGATTGGGAAAATTATTGGACAATGAAATTTTGGGATGCATTGACACACAGTTAAGTGAAATATTGAAAAATGAAAAAGAGAATAATGTTGGATGACTTGAAAATGTAATGTGGGTTTCAAACCATTATGTTTAACTCATATATGAACAAAGAATGTAGACAGGCAGCCCGAGAACAGGAATAAGCACAGAAAACAGGGAATATGCAGATGAAAGTGAACAAAGAGCATGCAAAACAGGCTCTTAACAGCAGCAGGAAAAGCCAAATCCAGTAAAGCCAAAATCTAGAAAAGGAGCTGAGTGATATTGAAATATGTTATTAAAAATGTGAATGTAAATGATGTAATTTAATTTTTTTTGTTGTTTGTGATGCAAAGGCAAGTATCCTAAGGAAAAGACAAAATTCCACTGTAGCATGGAAATTTGTACATATTATTATTATAATTGAGTTGGATAAAGGAATGAGAAGACATAATTCAAAAGGTTAGGACTATTCACTTCAAATACTCTGAGGAATGTAAAGAGTCATGTCATGAACCCTATATATAGAATATCACATTGATATGAAAAAAAAAAAAGGAGGAAGAGACAGAGAGAGAGAGAGAGAGAGAAAATATAGAGAATGCAGAATATAGAAGAATAAAGCAAAGAAGATTAAGAGAAGAAGAGCATAAAGAGAAGCTACAGAACAAAGCTGATATCTGAAGTAAATCAACAAACATTCAGTTTGATAAATTCAGGAAGTTGGTGCTTCCTTGCAAGTTGTAGCTTGCAGAATTGAGGTAGGAGCCTCCTGTAGATTGATGCCTGCAGAAAATTGAGGGGAGTTGGTGCTTCCTTGCAAGTTGTAGCTTGCAGAATTGAGGTTGGAGCCTTCTGTAGGTTGGTGCCTGCAAAAAAACAGTGGTGAGAGGGAGTTGGAGCTTGCCTTTGCATCACAACAATAATAAGATGTGGTTTTCTCCCTTTATGGGTTTCCACTTATATTTGATGTCTCTGTGCATGATATTTGTGTATTGATCTGATTTATATCATCTGCTTAATACCTGCTGCTCTCGTATTAAGTCTACTATTATATTATACTTGCTGCTTACATTCGAAGATTACTCACATATTAAATTAGATATGAAATGAAAGTGTAAATAAGTTTAATGAAAAGTTTTAAAAGTTAAGGAATGTGTTAAACTGATACCCCCCCCCCCCACCCTATCATTTTAACTAAAGGTTCAACACATACTTCAAGTTACATACATGGAACACAAACATAGAGACAAAATTCACCATAATTATATAATTGGAGGAAATTATGGCTTCTGTGGTGGAAAAACCAAGGCATGTGACTATGTGGAGAGATAAAGTAATTGCGAACTTTGTCTTACCAGCCGTAATATTAAAAACTATTAATTTTTTAATATGTGCCACTCCATAGTGTAGGAATCTCATTTCACTTATGCAAAATTTATTCAAAATTTTGTTGCGGAACGAGAAACAAGTGTATCAAATAACATGAAAATAACGATTTGTAGGGTAGAGGGGGAATATTTGTGGAGGTGCGAATGTGGTGGGAATAAAATTTCTTGCACAGATATCTCTCTTCCACACATCATTTCAATAAGCTAAGAGTAAACTTTATTAATCACTTGTAGCATGTCCTAACTACCATATCGATTTACTCAACAAATGCCAAACAAAATTATATTTACTAGCAATAAAGTTTTTTTTAATCATAAAATGAAGCCTTAAATAATTTTTAATCTGTGAAATTTGCATCGTGAGAGGTGGGTTTATTTTATGTGACATATTTCAAAATTTTACTCCTAAACGTTAAAATATGTGTGTCAAATAATGTAATAATTGACTTGTTTACAATATGCAGAAGGAGTGTACAAAGGGAGAATGTGTACAAGGGAAAGGAAAAATATGTGGGTCAAATATGTTGGAATTTAATGTTTTATAGTGCACATAAGAAGTTTCTGGATGGAGCTCTTATGTGGAGGCACCACTATGGGTGAATAAGGGTTACCCCACACATATCACTTCTCTACACATCATTTCAATATGCTATAACATACACTAGCTACGGAGCTCAATGAATTGGTGAATATTCCACAATTTTTCAGAGTAAATGATATTAAGAATTCAAATTATCCATGTTCATACTAGGATTAAGCGTTCTTTGAATATGTAGTGATATGCAATCGTCTAGTTTATGTGACATTTCACTAAAACATTGTTGCAGAATGTCAAAATATCTATGTTAATAAATGTGAAGGTTGGTCTTTTGCATTTTTTGTACGAGGAATGTATGTGCAGGTATAAAAATGGGGGAACAAAGTATCTCATTCACATACATTTATTATACACATCCTTTACTCTACACACTACAAATAAAAAATCTATATTAAAATTACAAAATTGAAAAAAATGTGAATAGTTTTAAAATGCTAGTTTTAGCTTAACGTTAACTAGTAGAAATAAAATTATGCATGCAGCTCATGGTTAAAACATCAATATGTGGAGTAAATGTGTCGAAGAGAAATGCATGCAAAGATGTCAAATGTGTTTCATTACTTTGCATATTAAAAATTTAAAACATGTTTACCATATCGAGTCAAGTTACAAAATTGGGATGCAGAGAGTTAATCATCTACTCTTATCCCACATCAGAGATACACATAAACCAAAATTTTCATTCCGCAAACTTTAAGAATTTGAGACTAGTAATTAATTGATTAGTGTGTAGTATTGTGTGGAAGGGAAGTGTGTGCAAGAACTGTTGGGAAAAATAATGAGACGGGGGGGTGAATCAGTATTTAGAGCTGACTGACAGTTTTTAGTTTTCCTTTCTCTTAAAACCATATGTTACATTACTACATCCAACTTGTATGATCAGAGATCTTATTATGTCTTTACTTAGATCATTGCATCATGCATTCATCAGATAAGCAGTAAGTATGAATAGAAATAACAGAACAAAACATCAAACATAAGCAACACATATGAGCACCAGGCTTTAAGGTGGAAACCCAATTCGGGAGAAAACCACCGTTGCTGTAATCTGAGTCTTCAATTTTTATTATAGAGAAAAATTCTTACAATATATGTTGGTGAAAACTTATACCAGCACGCAGGCACCCACCTACAGAAGGCTACAACCTTCTCTTTTTTACCAGCCTCTCCTGGAAGGGAGCTAGAACCCCCTGCTCTCGTTTACCAACCTCTCCTGGAAGGGAGATACTAACCCCTGCTCTCGTTTACCAGCCACCACTAGAAGGGAGCTACAACCCCCTCAGTGAAGGCTTCGACCCTCAACACCACTGCGGACCACGTTTCATCAATTTTCATACTGGATCCATTCATTTTCTTCAGTACACTCACACTAGTTCTTCATGATTTCATCAATCGGTCAAACCAGAGATTCATCATTATCAGATCATTATATTCATGGGTGCATCATAGATTCATATTTATCAATTAAGAACATAGTTTGTCCATGCAGATATTCCTTAGAGAAATTTATTCATTCACCACCCTTACGCATGAATATGTTCATGATTTCGTCAGTCAATTAAACCAGGAATTAATCATCATATGATCTAGAGCTCTTGATCAATCATCATATTCACAGGTGCACCATAGATTCAGATATATCAGAGTTTTTTTTTTTCATACAGATATCTCTAAAGAGATTCGTTTATTATAAACCCTTTTGCATGCACACACCATTCTTCATGATTCTCATCACCTTATATAGTTTTCGCCTTTTTAAAACCTTGGGTAAAAACCATTCAATTGCTAATGGTATTCCTTTGACAGTATTTTAATTTACCACCGTTATGTACTTCTTTGATTTCTTTTTTAATTTATTTATCATTTTGAAGAAATTGATAAATAAATATATTTATAACTTTGAACAAAACTTTAGGATTAAAGTTAACCCTTTGCATTTTAACGCTTTCAAACAATATGGTAAACCTTTGACCCCAAGCCCACAAATATAATCAATAGCCAATCAAATATGTGCATGGTACCATAGGTAAACTTCGCACAAGTCCAGCGTCCGATCAACACTCAATAGCAAGCTTCCAGATCAACGGCATATATGCATATCGCTTGACCTCTGATGCCGAACGTTAACGTGCGATGGCCCACCATACTTTCGTTATTCTTAGTGCACCTTCCTCATACGACCACCGTCCGATGGCTTCCCTCCAGATCAACGGTGCACAACAATATCGTTGGGCATCCTGGGTCGAACAATAACGCGCGATGGCACGCAGTGGTAAGTGGTTTTGTGAAGTCGTACAGGGACACGTGTCGAGTAATCTATGGAATCGCTCCTTAACCAGGAAATACTACTTGTCCCACAAAAGCGGTACGATATGGGCAATCCGCTTCCACAAATCCACTCGCGGTTTTTAAATAGTGATCAACCGTCCAATCAAATTCCCGCTCCATACTCTAGGTTCCGTCTGCGTATATATATGAACTCTACCCTTCATGTGCAATAAATTAACAAATATTGGTTGGTTCCATAATTACCAACGACTCATTTTGTTCATAGTGTATTAGACGCAATTAATTTAATTCGACACAGGTACATATAACAATCCTTCCCTGTATTACAACTATAAATTGGCCTTCCTCAGATTCTCATACAGACTAAACACCTTCAAATTATACATAAAGAGCATAGGTTCACACACATTCATCGATGAAGTCCTTAACACGGATTTAACCATACAGGTTCTTCATGCGCTTACTTCAAAAACTAACTTCTCTTTTCCTGCCTCTGCTACCTTATTGTTGCCTTCAAGGATCCGCTCATCTATTCCATTAATTCCTTCAATTTATACACTAAACCTTTAATTTCAAATCCTTGCCACAGGGTTTATGATGTTTATGGATAATGATTCATAGTTGTCCTTAGGGACTCAACCCTCCTTCCTTCTGAATTCTATCAAGAATATACATACAATTCACAGAAAATGCAGAAACATTTTCTATTTGATGGCCTTTTTCATCCTATACTGTCTCTAGACAACTTTCAATTCACTGCTTGTCCCTGCTCCTTGACTGATACTGCTCTTTGTAGCTCAAAATGTAGATGCACTCTTTCTTTGTTCTCTGCTACATTTCTTTTCTCTGTTCCTAGTTACTGTTTCAGATGCCAATTCCTCTGCCACTATTTTCTCTGATTTCTGTTGCCTTTCCAGATCTCCAATCAACTAACCCTTCTAAAACTTCCTCAGCTTCATATTTCATTTGGTCCTTTCTTTGTTTCCGGTTCAAGTGGTCCTCTTTTAGCATTTATGGAGATACATCATTCTTACATATTTAACACATAGGTTGCTTATCATAGGCAACTTATTAAGTAGGTTTCCATCAAGGACAACTTCATCAAGTAGGTTGGCATCAACTTTATTAAGTAGGTTTCCATCAAGGACAACACTCTACATCATATTGCCAACAATCTCCCCCTTTGGACTTGATGGAAACCATGATGGTGTTTGATCATCACAACAGATAGATACATTTATTAGAATTATTATTCAAACACCATGATACTCTCCCCCTTTGACATCAAGGGCAAAGGTCGGATGAAAACCAAAACAAGGTTTCTCTTCTCTTGTAGGAAGAAAAGCTCTATAGATCTGATGTGTACTGAAGTTACCATGCTCCCCCTGAGATCATGCTAATTCTTAAAACATAATATTTAATGAAGTACATGACTCTATGACCTTTCCTATCACCAAGGACTCAAACTTACATCAATGATACAACCAAGTGGATTTACATATGTGACACAAGTACCCAACAAAGTGGGTTTACACATGACTGAATATTACATCATAGGTCTCAACATGACCTTTTCATCACATTATAACTTATACAATCAAGACCAAAGAATCTCAAGCATGATATCAAACCACAACAAATAATTAGAATGCCAATACTACATCCTTTTCATAAGACCAAAGCTCCCCCTTAGCTTGTTCATTCTGAACACTTTCACCATCAAATCATCAAGGAATCTTCATAAAAAACATCAGGGAGTAAAACAAAATTATGAGAGTAGAAACACCACCAGGGATCCCGAACAGCACCATATTTGTGTATTCAAGTGTCATCCAACAATTGTAGCATAAGTACATCAGTAACCAAGCCTTCAGGCTCTTTGCCGCATCAACATATTCTTCTCAAGAGGAATTATCATACCAGAACATCTTCTTCAATAGTCAATTTGAGTCAAGTAAACATCCATGTGATCTGTTATCACCAAGATCTTCATGATTTATATTTATTTCATAATCATGATGTACCATGTGTAAGAAATATGTATAGAAGGTCTCAACCATGACAAAAGTCATCAGCATCAAAATCTGCATGATCTATCCTTATCTCTGAATCATAAGACTTCCATCTCATCCATGTGTCAAAGCAAACGAGACTCTTCAGCAAAAATCAATTAGGGCTTATCCATAATCTCATCTTAGGAAACCATCTATAATTTGCACTCCTCCATGCCATACTTTTTCAGTATTTGCTTAAGATATTTTTCTTGTGATAAGAATATGCCATCTATTGTTTGTTGTACTTGCAAGTCAATAAAGAATGTTAGTTCCCCAAGAAAAGACATTTCAAATTCTTGCTTCATGTTAGAAGAAAATTTCTGGCTCATAGACTCTTCATTACTTCCAAAAATGATATCATCAACATATACAACCACAATCAATAGTTTGTCATTTTTATTTTTTGTGTATAAGTTGCTATCAGCAGACCCTTTTGAAAATCCTTGTTGATGAAGATATTTTTCAAGACGATAGTACCATGCCCTTGGAGCTTGTTTGAGACCATATAGAGCCTTTTAAAGTCTACAAACAAGTTTTTCATCATTTCCCAAAATGAATCCTTCTGGTTGTTCTATATAAACTTCTTCTTCTTCTTGTTGAGCATACCCCTTGCAAACAAGTCTAGATTTATTTCTTATAACATCCCCATTCTCATTTAACCTGTTTTGAATATCCATTTAGTTCCAATGACATTTTTTTCATGAGGTCTTGGTACTAATTCCCAAGTGTGATTATTTTCAATTTGATCAAGCTCTTCATTCATGGCTTGAATCCAACATTCATCTTTGCTAGCTTGACTAACATTGTGAGGTTCAATAGTGGAAAGAAATGCCAGATTGCTAGAAGATCCCACAAGAGTCCTTATTTTTTGTACACCTGATCCCTTTTCTCCCAAAATTTGAGATTCTGGATGATTCTTTTGAACATATCTGGATGGAACCTTTTCAGACAAATCATCTTCGGGTTCTTCACTGGATTAAATTTTTTTATCATTACTATTTGATGTAGAAGGATATATGTCACCATCATAATGCCAAAAATGCATTACTCTCAACAAATATAATGCTCACCCTGAAACTATGCTCCTTTCCTTGAGTTGACTCACTGTTTTTCTTATCAGAAAAACATACGCTTCTATATCCATTTCCTCCTGTATTCTGTTGTCACATTAGATGCACTGTTAGAAGTAAACACAACCAGAATTACCAAACCAACCATGGGAATCATCATACATTGCTCCCCCTGTGATGATACATTACTGAATCCTATAATGTATCTCACATCACCCCTGCAGTCTTTATGAGAAGTAAGCTTTAGAAGCAGAATACTGCAGTAGAATTATTATCCCCTACATTTTTGACAGGTCCTCCTTCCTTTTCCAGCTTTTCTTGAAATTTCTTATTGTGTTCTCGAAATTATCCACTTTCTCAAATCTATTCATCCTGCACTCTTTTTCTACATGTCCATACTTGTTACAAGAATGACATACTGTGTGACCAGAAAAGTAAGCATAGGGATCATAATGTGTTTTTTTATTCTTTCTTCTATTGCAATCAACTGCTTTATGACCAAACTTGCTGCATGAAAAATAATATCACTTAAAGAAACCTGAGTACCTTTCTGTGTAGAATCTGTTTGTTTGTGACTGAAACAATTTGCTTTTACAATTGGCTGCAACATGCCCAAAATTATGACATTTAAAGCATTCAACATTATTGATCAAAGGGGGGAATGATTTCTTTTGAGAGTTCATGATTTTCGGTTGACCTTTTGTATCTTTCAATATTTCAGGTTTTGCATTGATATCTTTTGAATCTTTAGCACTTTCTCGTGATATAGATTCTCCTTTAACAGTTTCATGGAAACCAAGACCAAATTTAACAGAAGGAGACCTTTGACTACTAAGAATATTGTCCAGAATCTTAGTACTATCTTGAAATCTCAAGAGTTTATCTTTTTCTTCTAATTTACCTTTTAAAATGTTTACCTCAACCTCCAATCTTTGGCATTCCTTCTTCATACTTCATTTGACCCTTCTTCCTTCTTCTAATTGATCATTAAATTTTAAAATATCTTCTTTCAACCCATTTTCTTGTTCTTCAAAAGTTTGTAAGAGTTCTTCATTCTTCTTATTTGATTTTTCTAGATCTGTTTTGAGAGAGCTGATTTCTGCTTCAAGTCCTTCTTCTTCAAATGATTGTAGAAGTTATTCATTCTTCTTATTTGATGCTTTAATATCTACTTTCAGAGTGATGATTTCTGCTTCGAGTCCTTTACTGTGATTGGTGTTATAGCATCATTTCTCACCTTGACTTGATTTATGATTGCTTCATGGCTTTATGGGCACCCATTCCTACAGACTTGGAAAAATTCACTTAAAAACAGTGGAAAATCCTTCATACGCTACTATGCCCGTGTTTTTCCGCGTGTATACGCGAGTACAGCTAGAATTTTCCGCGTATGCCATTTTAATGATTAAAAAAATATATAAAAATCCCTAATTTCGCGCTGGTTTGATGGTTACTCAGGTAGTTCAACCACCCCAGCCCGTGGCCAACTGTTTCCAACTGCTGAAACTACTTGGAGGGACTATAAAAAGACCTCATATGTATGGCCTAAGGGGAGGAGAGAATTATTATTATTATACTCTGTTGGTTCCCTATCCAAGTCTGATTCCCCGTGCCTCCTGCACTTTCCCAGTTCATTTCAGGAAACCCTTGTTTCCTTGAGATACACATCCCTTTATATGTTATCTCGTATGCACTCATTGGGAAGGAGTCTTAGCGAGGCAAGGGCTGGACGGATCCGGACGACGGTCTGCGAAGGCCTTGGAAGGATCAGGTGATCTCTCCACTTATTTTTGTACGTACTATTTTTATAATACAGAAGTATCATGCTGTTCCCGAAGTAAACGTGTTGGTGTATGCTTTAATGTATGAAGAATATTTGTTATACAAGCATTCATGATGATTTATTTAATGTTTTATATGAATCTCACTAACATATAGAGTAGAAATATACTGTACAACTTGTCCTTTGTGCCGGTTTCTTCTTGTATTTCAGGTGAAAGAGGAAGGACGGTTGCAGGGAGTTTGAACTCCACGTGGATCTACTTCAAACGTAGGACCAACGGGTAAACCTCTCATCCTACTCGATTTCGTTTTTATGAATGTGCATGATCGTGTGAGTCTCTGTTAAGTAGTACGCCCCTGCTCTGTGGAGGTTGAATCCCAACCAACCTCTAGGGTGTTAAATCCCCGAAACAGAACTGGCGACTCCACTGGGGATCACATTTTTGTGATTCTCCTGTTGGGTTGTTTCAGCTGTTTGGTAGGTTGCCAACAGTTTCTTCTGTCTTTTACAGTCCAGTTTGCTTTCTTGCAGTCAGTTTGAAGCTTTTATACCTTTCCCAGGCTTGTACTTTTTATTTTTCATTATCTTTCTTTGTATACGTAGTTTTTCTTGCACACAGTCGCGTATACCCGCGAGTTTGTGTAGAAGGATCCGCGTACACGCGGATTTCCCTCGACACAGACGCGTATACACGCCTGTTGCATAGCTGCAAGGTCGCGTATACCTAGGCTGAATTTGAAATTTCAAGATTCTGGTGTTTTTAGTCTTTTCTGGCTGTGGAAGCCTGTGTTTGCAGAGTCTTTGTACTTACTGGAGTGTGACAGAAGTGGTTTTAAGTCTTGGTTCTCTTTTGTTTGCCCGAAAACTGATCTTTTTGGCGAAGTGTTCTTGTTGGTGCTAGCACTCCTGGATTGAGTTCCAAGATCGCTTTCTGAGCGTTCTTGGCTGTTCTGCTTTACCAGAACAGAGAGCTCTTGCTCATTAACTCGCTCATGTCTTTGTGTTGTGCTTTGCATTGCGTTCTTTGCTTTGTTTTCGATTGGTTTTCTTGAGTTTCATAAGCTAGGGTTTTGTTGCATTTTTCGAAGATCTTTTCTTGTTTCTTTGGAGTTTTGTGTTGCAACGAATTTTCACTATTTCTCTTGGCTGTTTGATTGAGTTTTTAGTCTTCCGTTGCCCTTATTGATCTTGCTATCATTAGTTTTATAAGGTTTGGGGGCATAGTTGGAGTTTATGCTTCAAATTCGGTCTCGTTTTGGCTTGGATTGGGATAGTTGTTCTTGGTTTTCTTGAAGCTCTTGTTTTATAAAACTAAAAAGCCCAAAAACATTTGTTTTGCTTTTTGTTTTTTGCATATCAAAAACTCAAAAAACATTGTTTCTTGTTTTTGTTTTTGTTGTTGCCTTTTTCATTTTCGTTTGGCTTCATCTTTTTGAGACTTTAGTGAAGTTTCTTGCTTCTAGTTTCCGCTTGATTTTGAAGAGAGGTTGTCTTTTGATTTCTCCTTCTTCTTGTTGAGTATTTTGGTGTCTTATGTTGAGAGTTCTTGTTCGCAAGAATTGGCTTTCCGGATATCAAAAAGATTAGTTGAAACTGAAGGAGCCTTTTGGGAAATTTCACCTGGTTTCAAGGGACTTTCTGCATCTTAGAATTTACATGCTAGTGGTCACTTGCATTAGGTGCATTGAATCATCTAGTTAGCTTCTTAATTTTTGTGCGTGTGAGTTTGTAATTCGAAAAGAAAAATACATTTTTAGCCTCGTAGAACTTACATAGAAATTGCTCTTCATCGAAAGACTAAGAACTGCATGTGCATGTAGTCACGTTTTTATTAATTTCTTTTGCGTCAGAACATCATTGGTTTCAACTCCATATCCTTGTGACTTAATACAACAGCCCTTAAAATAAGCGATTTAATCTAAAATCAACTAGCAAGTTTTATTAAGTGTCAATCACCAACTAGCTAGGTTGTAGGGCCTTGGAATAGAAGAGAGGAGAGTTAACTCTCCAAGGCCGCTCAAACAAACATAGAAGTTTATTAATTGAGCGAAATCCAACTCCGTGAGGTGGACTGGGAAAGCTCTCATCCGAGAGTCAAGCGCGACGGGAAGTGAAGGTTAAGAAGAGGGATACCCCCCCTCCGATTAGCTGAATCTGACCTCAAGACCGTTCCGCCCAGCTTCTGATACGGATTGGTGTCCATAGCTGCCACTCCTAGGTTCCACACAGGTGACTGCGGGGGGGAATACCCGTGGTACCTGAGGCAGACGTCGCATCACTTTCAGCAGTACTTCTGGGGGGTGCCCTTGCGAAGCTTGGGTGCTTGAGCCGGCAAAGGCTGTCGTTAGGAGGTCGGCGTAACTGTTTCTGATACCTTCGCTAGTTGCTCTGGGCCCTAATCATCCCAGACTGCTTTCGGAAGGCCCTATACTTCGCTTTCCTGTATTTTGGTGTCCGGTCCTCATCACCCGGAGCGGAAATACTTGGAGGCTGTTTGCTTGCTGTTTCTCAGGGTTTTTGATTTTAGTGTGTGCTTTTTGCTCCTAGCTTGCCTAGCTTTTCACTTTTCTTGAGTCTAATATAATAAATTTGTAAAAGTGGCTGATCAAGCGCCTCGACGTTCGAGGAGAGTCCGGGGGTTATCTCCCGAGAGTACAGAGCCTTCTTCGAGAAGGCGTAGGAGCGATCTAGCTGGTGGTTTTCACCCTGTAGAGTCTGACGCTGTAGAGAGAGATCCTCCACTAAGGTCTAAAGGTTTCGTTGTTGAGTCCGGTGTCGGTGCCGAGAGGAGCGTTCCGCTCACCTCGAGAGTATTGTTTCCTCAGGAGGAGGATTTTCAGATAGAAGATATACCTGAGCCTGCAGCTACAGGTCCATCTCCTCTTCCTCTTGATCATCCGTTTGTTATAGAGTACGTCGGACCGGAGTCTGAGAGACCGCCGGATCTTCCTTATCTTTCTTATCTTTCGATGGCCACGACTGGGAACGCGGCTTCTACCGTGAGTGCTGCGGGCATTCAGACCCCTGCTTCTGTCGAGGCAGGGGGCACTATTGCTCTATCTTCGAGTGCTTCTAGCACTGCTATGTTTGGCTCTGGGTTCACCCAAGCATATGCTTCCCAATCTGGTCCCTTCGTTTCAGGGATGTCCATTGCTGGAAATCCCTCTTTTTCTTTTATCGCCGGTGCAGCTGGATCTACGCCCATGTCCAACATGGCTAGTGGATCAGCTTCTTTTCAGGGTTTCCCCTTTGGGACTGGGCATATTCCTAGTCCCAATCCTTCTTTAGGGTCGTTTCCTTTTACGTCCCAGACCCAAAGTGTCAATCCTTGGGCTCAGGGGCCAAGTTCGACTGCTTTTACGGGATGGAATCCTATGTTGGCAACGTCGGGGGCAGGGAATCAGTTCATCGCGAGTCATCCAGGGAATGCTTCTTTCCTTGCATCGAGTGCTTGTCAGTCTTTTTCCCCTCTATCTAATGCATGGAACCCCTACCAGGGGCTTACATCTTCAGTTAATACTTCAGCGGGGGGAACTAGCCTGGGTTTTGGTAACTCGGCGTGGGGAGGAGGTTCTTCTCCGTTTTCTACGGGTCCTTATTGGCAGCCTGGTGCCTCATCAAATCCAGGCTATTCTTTTCAGAATGTGGGAAATTCATCCCATCAAGGATGGAATTCTCAGGCTCCGCCGCGATTACCATTTCTGGCAACGTTAAACTTGCCAGACTTGGCGAAGTTAACTAATGACCCGATTCAGTATAGTCCGGGGTGGCCTCCGGTTCCAACCAAACTTCCTTCAGACATTCCTAAGTTTGAAGGTAAGAATGGTGAAGATTCGGCAGACCATGTCACCACATTCCATTTATGGTGCTCTTCCAACTCTCTGATCGACGACTCGATTAGATTGAGATTATTTCAGCGCACCTTAACTGGGAATGCAGCTAAATGGTATATAGAGCTCACTGGGGGCAGTTTCGCCACATTTGGAGAACTGGCTATAACTTTTCTTAACCATTTCCAGTTGCCCATCAGATATGAGGCTGGGACCGAACTCCTGGCTAATTTTAAGCAGGATGAGGCAACTCACATTTCTGATCATATTCAGGAATGGAGGAGAAGGAAGAGGCTTATCAAAGCCCATATTCCAGGTGAGTTCCTTCTCAAGTGGTTTTTGAAATCGCTTCAGTCAGATATTTCAAAGGATGTATCCATGTCAGGGGTATATTCCGAGGAGCAGGCCATCTTTAGGGCCCAGCAGCTAGAGTTGATCTATTCTCAGTCTGGCATGCTTTACAAGTATTTGCCTAATGCTCCTCGCTCCAAATTGGATCTATCGAAACCTAAACCTGGTCCGCATGGTGACGGACTTGTCGGATCGGTCAGCAGTAGTGCAGCCAGCCTGCTTTCTCAATTGCAGCAGTTGTCTTTACAATCTGCTTCTTCTGGTCAGGCTGTGCCTGCTGATTCTTCACCTTCCCAGTCTTTGTCCATTAATGCTGTCCAATCTTCTGAACCCAAAGGAAATCAACAGTCCGATGGGAAGCAGAAGGGACGTAATAACAAGAAAAAGGGAAAGAATGGGAAGGGCAATGCAAATAAGACCAACGAGCGTGTTGGTGAAGAGCAAAAAGAGAAAAAGAAAGTTAAGTTTCCGTGCAAGCTTTGTGCTGGAGACCATCTCACGCATCTTTGCCCGAAAATTCAGGATGCTCAGCGCCTGTTATCTCAGGAGGGTTCTTCTAGTTCCCAGGCTGTGCTAACAAACCCTTTTCCCCAAGGGCAGCAATTAATTGCTGGCGCGAACCAAAATCCTGGGGCTTCCTCTGGAGGTACCCAGGAAGGGGAAATTCCATCGAATATATTTATGATGAGTGCTCACGTGGATGTCGCTACGAGATCCCGTGATTATGGCGAAGAGGAATCTTCGAAAGCTAAGGAAGTTCCTGATGTTACTGAGCCGCTTCATATCACGAAGCCAACTGTCGAGTCTATGCCTCGGATACCAAAGGCATCCTCTAAGCGGTCAACGATTAATCCGAACATGAAGGCTGCCCAGAACTACTCGATTGTAGAAGATCTGGCGCAGAGTCCTTGTGCTATGTCAGCTTTAGAGGTACTCCAGTCTTGTCCGGCTCAGCGCAGTGCTTTGCTCACTGCCATTGGAGCTATAGATCCGAAAATTTCTCTTCTGATTACCTTTGATATGAAGAATTTTAAGAAGAGACTTCCTCATCATATGGCCTTCCATATTAAATCATCGTACCGGAAGACTAATATCTTTCGCACGGTCGTGGATGAGGGTGCTTCTACTTGCGTGATGTCTCTCGCATGCTGGAAGACACTAGGATCTCCCAAAGTTGTTCCATCTAGCACTATTCTTACTGCATTCGATGGCCATTCTCATAGGCCCCATGGTATTGTCCCGGCTTTGCCCATCTGTGTTGGGGGCAAAACCGTTAACATAGAGGTTGAGGTAGCAGATGCAGCCTTGGACTACAACCTTCTGTTGGGGAGGAACTGGATATATGATATGGATGCCATTGCATCCTCACTATTTCGGATAGTATGTTTCCCCCACGAAGGGAGGATAGTTATGGTGGATCAACTGGACTGTCCTCCTGTAGACCTGGATGCGCCTCCTGACTCATCTGTCCCTAAGTTGGCCAATACTAAGGCGCCTATCGAGAATCTGGGAGTTGGAATGTATTCTTCCCTGATGGGATCTTTTGATCTTCCTCCTCCTAAGGTGTCTATCAATGCTATTTCATCCTCCAAGGCTCCCCTTCGAAGAGAGTTCTTTCAAACTCATTATTTTTCGGACCCTTGGACCTTACCTTCCCCAACTGCCACTTTGGAGGAAGGGCAAGTGGGTGGAATGGCATTCCCGATTTCTGCAGCTGAGATTGCATAACAGTCTGTTGTTGACACTGCAGAGTCTGATCCAGCTCCTCTTTCGCCAGAAGAGTTGGATGGTGATGTGGCTCCGGCTTGGACGCTTACTTCTTCTTCTGCCCAGGATTGTCTAGATACCACTCTTCCATCTCAAGAGGCCATCCTGGAAGCAATGACAGGTATAGAGAGACCGTGGGATGACTTGCATCATCGGTCTTACTTCCTACCTGACTTGAGCGAAGTCGAAGCTAGTTTTCCAAGTCCTCAGTCTCCTGGACCTGTTCACCCAGTCTTGAGCCCCTTAGCACCAGCACAGGTTTATGCTGAAGTGAACATGGTTGTGATCTCTCCGACTATCCCGGTGAACATCTCCAAGAATCCCAACATTATCGAGAACGTTTTCATTGGAGCTGAATGTTCCCGTGAAGAAGTTCAAATCTATACCGAGCTCTTCAAAGAGTATAGGGATGTTTTTTCTTGGTCTTATGAGGAAATGCCTGGCATAGACCCATCTATCGTCCAACATGAGATCAAGACGTATGAAAACGCTAAGCCGGTCAGGCAAAAACTTTGTCCGGTTAATCCTAGGAAGGCAGCAGCTATCAAAGCTGAAGTTGAAAAGCTGCTTAAGGCGGGATTCATTTTCCCAGTTCCTCTGACTGAATGGGTTTCAAACCCCGTTCCTGTTGATAAAAAGCAAGGAACAATTCGAGTGTGCATCGATTTCAGAGACCCGAATAAGGCGTGTCCTAAAGATAATTACCCCACACCCTTCATTGATCAGATTATTGATGAGTGTGCCGGTAACGAAATTTTTTCCTTCATGGACGGTTTTTCTGGTTACAATCAAATTACTATCCGTCCAGAAGATCAACATAAGACCGCATTTATTTGTCTCTGGGGTACGTTTGCATATAAGAAAATGCCTTTTGGTCTTAAAAATGCTGGAGCCACTTTTCAGCGGGCCATGTCTTACGCCTTCCACGACATCAAGAAAATCATCGAGGCATACTTAGACGATCTAGCTGCTCATTCTCGAAAGAGGATGGATCATCCAGGTCACCTCCGGCAAATATTTGAAAGATGTCGTTTTTATAAAATTCGTTTAAATCCGAACAAGTGCGTTTTCGCGGTAACATCCGGTCGGCTGTTGGGATTTATTGTGTCTAATGAAGGGATAAGGGTAGATCCCTTCAAGGTTGAGGCAATACTTCGGTTGCCTCCCTCGTCTTCAATCCGTCAACTTCAAAGTCTCCAAGGGAAGTCTAACTTTCTTCGGAGGTTTATCGTTAACTATGCTGAGATTACAAAGGGATATATGAGATTGTTGAAGAAAGGAGTCCCTTTTCTTTGGGACGACTATGCTCAACGCTCATTCGATGCCTTGAAAAAGGCATTGACCTCTGCTCCTTTACTGAGTCCACCCGATTATAGCAGAGATTTTCTTTGGTATCTGGCTACAGCAGAATCTACCATTGGTATGGTTCTGGTTCAGGAGGATGATGCTCTGGCTGAGCATGTTATTTACTACCTTAGTCGAGGACTGGTAGGACCTGAACTGCGATATACCCCGATAGAAAAATTAGCCTTAGCAGCAGTTCATGTTGTGCAGCGACTCCGACATTATATTATTCTTCGCAAAACTTATGTCTTGGCAGCTGCCAATCCATTTCAGTTTGTCCTCAGCAGGCGAGTGATTGGGGGAAAATACAATAGATGGATTGTGATTTTACAAGAATTTTATTTAGAGTTCATGTCTGCCAAATCCAAGAAGTCATTAGTCTTTGCGGAATTGATCTCCGAGTTGCCTTGTGGAGAAGAGATGATCTATGATGAGTCCTTTCCGGACGAACACTTGTTTCTAATCTCTCCACAAGATCCTTGGTATGGGGACATCATTGTATATCTCCAGACTGCGAAGTTTCCCTCTTCTTTTTCGAAAGATGAGCGTCGTAAGCTGCGTCACTTAGCTAAAAGTTATCCGATTATTGGTGATGCTTTGTACCGTCGAGGGGTTGATTCAATCCTAAGACGCTGCTTAACTTTCGAAGAAGCTGAGGCTGTGCTTAATGATTCTCACGGTGGAGCTTGTGGGGGTCATTTATCGGGGCTTGCTACAGCCCAAAAGATTTTGCGCGCTGGCTACTTCTGGCCCTCGATTTTCAAAGATTGTATTGAATCGGTCAAGAAGTGTCATCCTTGTCAAGTGTATACTCGAAAAATGCGCGCTCATCCAGCTCCGCTTTTTCCAGTCGTTACTGTCGGACCCTTTACAAAGTGGGGTATAGATTATACTACTTGTAACCCGCCTTCGGCAAAAGGTCACAAGTACATTATCGTAGCAGTAGACTACTTTACGAAGTGGGTCGAAGCTATGCCTACTTTTGGGAACGATGGTGAGACTGCAGCTCTTTTCTTCTTCAACCAAGTCATCGCTCGTTTCGGTATACCTAGAGAGATTGTCACCGACCATGGTAGTCACTTTCAGAACAGTATGATGGCTGAGTTGGCTCTTAAATTGGGTTTCCGGCAAGAGCATTCATCTCCATATTATCCTCAGGCCAATGGGCAAGTGGAAGCCGTGAATAAATCCTTGAAGACAATTCTTCAACGGACAATTGATAAACATAGATCCAACTGGCACATTATGCTATATCCTGCACTCTGGGCATACAGGACGTCAGTTAAAACTGCAACTGGCTTTACTCCGTTTCAGTTAGTCCACGGGGTGGAATTCGTATTTCCCATTGAATGCGAGATTCCTTCCCTTAAATTAGTTGTTGAGCTTCTTCCTGACACTTCTAGTCTGGCAGAGCGGCTTCTTCATCTGGAACATCTTGATGAGCAGCGCCGAGATGCCGCCACGTTGAATGAAGCCCATAAAAACCGAGTTAAAGCTCAGTACGATAAGGCAGTTAAGCCTAGGGTCTTTTCCGAAGGTGACCTTGTTTTGGTCTATGCCCAAGAAAAAGATGCCTTGGGGGCAGGAAAGTTTAATTCGATGTGGTATGGCCCCTATATCGTCAAAAAGGTCCTTAAGAAAGGAGCGTATACCTTGGTTGACTTTGAAGGAAATGAGTTGTCGGAGCCCCGAAATGGGCTCTATCTGAAGAAGTATTATGCCTAGGCTTTGGCCTGGCATTTTGCTTTGTATATAGTAGTTTTTTGTCTTGTACATATCTATTTGATTTTCGATTTTTGATGGGATGGTGATGTTTTTGATTTGCTTTGGCAGGTTGTGTTGATGTCATGAGTCATTATGGTTTCGCCGATGGTGCTAGTAGACACACCCGGAACTTAGCTTCCGCGGCTTGGGTGCTTCATTATCCTTCCGGTCAGCTGTTGGTATCAAGAGGGGTCTGCATTGGTCCTGCTTCCAATAACGTAGCAGAATACACTGCAGTCATTCATCTACTCTTGGAGGCAATATCTTTGGGTGTTGATTCGTTGGTAGTTTTCTTGGACTCCCAGCTGGTGGTGTCACAGTTGAACAACACTTATCGGGTACGAGATCCAGTTTTATTACGATTGTTCTTGCGGGTACGTTTGTTACAAAGGTCATTTCAATTTTTAACATTCATTCATATTCCTCGAGCTGACAATTGGTTTGCTGACTCATTGGCTAATCAAGCTTTAGATTGGCATATTAATCATTCAATACAATAAATTTTAAACATCAAAAACATCATACATTTGATACATTTATCACATCACATCAAATATCGTTGTATATATATCATCAGTATGTCAAAAAACTTTACAAAATTTTGGATCCATCAATGCCGTACAAAACTTGGGCTTATGCCCCATCATGTTCAGTCTCAAAAAAAATATACAGTCATCTAATATATAAAATCTGTCTATTCCTGAGGACCCTGCCCAGCGTTCCTATAGAACATCACTGCAGTGGCCACACGGCGGAACAGTCTAACCCAGTCCCGGGGTACTCCTACAACCCGTCTTTGGACGGCTTCTGGCAAGTCCTCCACAGCAGCCAGAGGGATTTGGCGGGTCAGTCCCTCCAAGTTTCTCTGCACGGCCTGGAGTGTCCTGTCAGAATCCGCTGTCTCTGCCTCACCTCTGCGGCGTTTATGTCGTGCTAGGCCCTCAGGACGAACTGGTCCAACATCTGAAACATGATCATTTTTCATTTTTCAGTCATTATGAATCCAATCCAAAAACATGTTTTATACATATTTAAAAAATCCAAAAAAAAAAAATCATATAAGTTAAAAAAATTTAAAAAAAAAACTTACCGACTGCTCCCCATGCTGCACCGGGTGGAAGTACTAGATCTGGATCTCCTCGGAAATCCATCCCGGCATAGGGATAGTCGTCTACTGCGATGATCTGTTCTCTCCACCATAAGAAGAACTCATCGTCCCAGGTAGTTCGGGGTACCTCGCTGCCCCCCAGTCTCTTCATCATGTCTGCCCAACGGGCAATTCTTGGGTCCCGAGGGCTGCTGATAGTTGAGATGACTTTGGGTCTCAAAGCTGGAACTCTCTCGAAGAAGAATGTAGTCAAAATGGTTCCATAGCCAAAATGTTTTGTTTTTGTTTGGCGAATGGAGGTCAGTTGTTGTTTCATGTTCTGTAGCAGGGCAGTGCACCAATCATACACATGAATTAAGCACTCTACAGTTATACTCATGTGCGTCCTGGACGCCTGATGCAGTGAGGCAGATCCTGCCACTCTGCCGATGGTGAATAGGAGGATCTTTATGTGCAAGTCCCTGATATCTCTGATTGCAATCTGTGTGCCAACTTTCTTGGAATTTTCTATGCAATAGATTTGGACATAATCCTCCACGGTTAACCCTCCCAGGGGCTTTCCGTGCAGATCCACTGGGTCTCCCCTCCTGGAGAGACCAATGATGAATTATATATCTTCCACTTCTATGCGTAGTGGCATTTGATCAATGATGAAACAATCCTGATCCGGTTCCCAATAATTTACCAGCATTTCAAGCAATCTCACATTACTTTTCATATTGGGCATTTTGAAAAATTTGAATAATCCACAGTTTCGGAGAACATTTTGTGCCGCGCGGTCCTGCATGACCTCTTGGTCTATTGCGCTGTGCTCACGTTCCCTCCAAGAAATTTTCATCCTGAAAAAATTCATTAAAATTTGCATTAGAAACTCATTTTTGAAATTCGGACTTGCGCATACGCTAGTTTCACTGTGCACAGTCGCGTGTACACGCGACTTTCCTTCTTTGAACCCGCGTATGTGCAGGTACGCGTTTTTTAATAAGGGTTTCCAGGTAAAAATCCACTTAATTTTAATTTTTAAACGGACAAAATGATTAAACATGATGAATAAGGAGCCTACCTGAAGTTTCGCTGGATTCCGACGGTCGGTTGTTGCTGATTTGATGAAACAAGTTTTTTAGCTCCAGAGCTCTTTTTCCAAATCAGCTATGCAATAATGAACCAGTTGAGAGGTAATTTGTGTATTTATGGCTAAAAAATTGAAAATTTTTGCAAAAATTTCCTTGTGCTTATTTTTTCGATCTGTCTTATGCTGTATAACTCGATTGCTTGGAAGTGCCCAGTTTGGTATGTTTCAGGTACATTTTGACGATTTCGAGACTTTTCCCGGTTTTTGACCCATTTGTTCAGACTCTTCACGGCAGGTATATGATCTTCACTGGCATATAGGTTAGAGAATCATTTTCCGTTGCATCTTGCATTCTAGCCTCCATACTGATCACTTGCCTTAGGGTCGATCCCATCAGATTATGAGTATTACACCCATTTCACTCACCGATTTTTTAAATCATGACTTGATGGTAGAGCCTTCCTTTACATGGGCTTCCTAGTTAGTTCCTCGCTATCACTTGTTGCCCATGCTGCTTTTTATGTAGGCTCGGGAGTCCCCTTTAGTCCCGCCATGTCTTTCGTGTTGAAGCTTCATTCTTCTCCTTCATCACTTATCTTTTTCTGGCTTATACCCTAGAGGCTCCCTGGTGTCGTTAAGTTGTATTACTGCATTGCATATTGGCTACTTGTTTATCCTGGCCTTTAGCCGGCTTCATTTGGACTCGATGTTTAAGCCAACTTTGACCTTGACTTTCTGTACAAGTTAACCATTGCATGCACTTAGCTATCACGACTTGACACCTTTGTACCCATGGATGGAACATTCCTCTGAGTATCACTGACCAGTTTTCGCCACCTTGCATTGAGCATAGGATTGTTCCAAACCCCGGAACTAGTGCATCTGCTTTCTTGATACTCGTTCTATCCATTGTACCATAGCATTCTTTTATTCTTTTTCAGGCTTATTATGAAAACGACAAAAAAATTAAATATAACAAAAAGAGCGGGAACGGGATGTATCTTCGTTATTTCGATGGCAGTACAGAGTCAGTTTTGTCGCCCTTGAACAAAGCACATATACTTATATATATTTCCTTCATTTTGGATGGTTCTAGTTTGACCTAGGTTCAGCCTTTACCATGTTTCACTTGTCAGTTCTCCCCCGGTCGGTTATCTCTTCCGATGATATGGAGAGTTTGTTTTGCCTCCTGCAAGACAGACTTATACAGTGTCACTTTTTACTGCCATGGTCATCACAGAGTCGTGCTTTTGTTCAAGGGAAGTCTAGCCTGAGTCGGCCATTCTGCGGTGTCTCTTGACTCATTATTTAGTCGGCCTTCCTGGTCTTGTCAGTATCATGTTCTATCACATCAGATGTTTTGATCTTCTGCTCGTGCTGGTTTGAGAAGGTCTCCATTGACTTCTTGCCGGCGGGTTTGTCTCTTATCGACCACGACACATTGCTCTGAGAGCAAGCCTAGAGCCGCACCTTGGGCCTATTTCCATCATTGATAGGTGACCTCGTGCTCAGCATTTGATCATCATCATGGGTCTTTGACTGAGTGGTTTCCCCTGTGTTCGACGTCCGCACACATTATCACACTTGGGATTCGTGCAGTACCTTGATTTCCATTTGACCCTATCGGTGGATTTCTCGCCTCTGTGTCAGCTTTCATTATTGGTTGGTTCAGGGGGTTTCTTCCGTGCGCTAGCTTCATCTTGTGCATGTCGGAAACGTACTTCGGTTTTGGTTCCATCACTCTCCTTCGTCCGATTCCTTCCAAATCTTGGCCTGCGGGTTACACTCGCGCTGGACTGATGTGGGATGCCTTAATGCCTTCCTTCCAGCAGATCTTTTCCCATCGACTCCGACTCATTGCTCTGGGAACAAGATCTAGAGTCTTTTTTCAGTACCTTAGGGTTTGCAGTCATCAGTGGCAGACTCTTCGCTATCGACAGTGGGGATTCATCATTGCCTCCTGATTGGTAGATTCTTTCAAGTGTTCGACTTCAACTCATTCATTCACACTTGTTAGATTGTACTGGGGCACCTTGACACTCATTATCATTATCGGTGGGTTGTCTCGCGTTGGTTAACGGGAAACATTATTGCCCGGTAATCCAATGATTTCTCACATGGTCGACTTCAGCTCATTTATTCCCAGTGTGTAGAATTGTGCCGTTGTGATCGGTGAAGACCTCGGGTTGCATCAGCATTTCTCGGTTCACTGTTGACAGTTCTCTCAGTTTCTGCCAGTGTTGTCGTCCACCCTTATATGTTGCAGTTCAGCACAGCAGCATTTTATATGTTGATCCCCGAGTTGCGTGATTGTACCGTTTGATCTGCCTCTTATGATCCGGTACTTGGAGATTCAGTTACTTGATCAGACATCCAGTTGCACTATCTTTGATCAGTTTTCTATATGTGATACTTGGACATTGATACAGACTTGTATTTCCGGGCCCTGCTCAGATGATTCACTATGTACTTTCAGTTCAGTTATACTTGTATACATGTTGGATCTATTCAATACTTTCTATATATATGATGTATTATTGACTGAGCATGGGTATGCCCGCCTCAGCATGTGTTGACTCTCTGGTTTCTTTCATTGGTTTTTGGCAGGCTGAAATCTGGTGAAGTCCTCTCTTGTCCTCGCGAAGTTCTTTCTATGTGCATAATACATTTCGGCCATCATGTACCCCTTCTGACCTCATATATTAGGGGGCATCTGTTATAGCATCATTTCTCACCTTGACTTGATTTATGATTGCTTCATGGCTTTATGGGCACCCATTCCTACAGACTTGGACAAATTCACTTAAAAACAGTGGAAAATCCTTCATACGCGACTATGCCCGTGTTTTTCCGCGTGTATACGCTAGTACAGCTAGACTTTTCCGCGTATGCCATTTTAATGATTAAAAATATATATAAAAATCCCTAATTTCGCGCTGGGTTGATAGTTACTCAGGTAGTTCAACTACCCCAGCCCGTGGCCAACTGTTTCCAACTGCTGAAACTACTTGGGGGGACTATAAAAGGACCTCATATGTATGGCCTAAGGGGGAGAGAGAATTATTATTATTATACTCTGTTGGTTCCCTATCCAAGTCTGACTCCCCGTGCCTCCTGCACTTTCCCAGTTCATTTCAGGAAACCCTTGTTTCCTTGAGATACACATCCCTTTATATGTTATCTCGTATGCACTCATTTGGAAGGAGTCTTAGCGAGGCAAGGGCTGGACGGATCCGGACGACGGTCTGCGAAGGCCTTGGAAGGATCAGGTGATCTCTCCACTTACTTTTGTACGTACTATTTTTATAATACAGAAGTATCATGCTGTTCCCGAAGTAAACGTGTTGGTGTATGCTTTAATGTATGAAGAATATTTGTTATACAAGCATCCATTATGATTCGTTTAATGTTTTATATGGAATCTCACTAACATATAGAGTAGAAATATAACTGTATGTTGTCCTTTGTGCCTGCTTTTCTTCTTGTATTTCGAGTGAAAGAGGAAGGACGGTTGCAGGGGAGTTTGAACTCCACGTGATCTACTTCAAACGTAGGACCAACGGGTAAACCTCTCATCCTACTCGATTTCGTTTTTATGAATGTGCATGATCGTGTGAGTCTCTGTTAAGTAGTACGCCCCTGCTCTGTGGAGGTTGAATCCCAACCAACCTCTAGGGTGTTAAATCCCCGAAACAATTGGTTACTTCATCATACAACTTTTTATACTTCTTTATC